>LOJH01000958.1:0-31296 GCA_001685095.1 Ellobius talpinus | reverse complement strand
GTAGACCAGGCTGGCCTCGAACTCACAGAGCTCCACCTGCCTCTGCCTCCTGAGGCACTTCTTAATGAACATCTCACCCGGAAAGCAGTGAGCTCTGTGGCTCAACACTCTTCTGTTTCACTGGAGATGGGGGGTCTCACTACATAGCTCAAGTTGGCCTCAGCTTGCTGAGTGATGGGGTTACAGGTCTGCACCATGCCCCCCTGTTCATCATTCTTTCTCTATCCCTTAATTGGTCCCTACACTCCAAGGAGAAGGATTCAAACCCTGCTGCTTAGCCAACCATGCTGGTGCATGTCTTCTATCCCAGTGCTCAGAAGGTGGAGGCAGGCAGATTCGGAGTTCAGGGCCATCTAGAGCTATAGGAAATCATCAAAAAACACAAAAATAAAACGCTTCCAGTCCCACTGTTTTTCTTGCTTGCAGTACTGATCAACAGGGAGGTGTTGAAGACTTGGTGTGTCTTTCCAAACGTTTTCTAATGGTAATCATTTGTTCAGTCAAGTGCGTTCTTGTGTGGCTCCCATAAGGCCTGACTATTTGAGAGGCAGACTCTCTGAACAAGCCCTCCATAGGACAACATGGATACAGCTGTATTGCATAATCACACTGAGGTAAATAAAATTGATATATTAAGGGTTTGAAATGGAAAGGGACGAACTCACAAATACAGAGAAAAGGCAGAAGCCGTTGTTGATCCCGCGTGCCGTCTCTGCCTTCCTGGGTCTTCCCTCACGCTAAGCCAGTGTCAGAGCGAGAGTGTGAGCATGCTTTCTCTTACAGCTTATCAGTGGATGCTAGCACCTCAGACCACGCCCTAAGGGCTGGTCCCCCAAATTTAACTGGCTGAATGGATTCCCACAACACAGCTGTGGCTCTGCAATCACGTGACTGCATCCAAGCTTTGCTGTGCTTGGTCCTCTTCCCTTCCAAATGTTTGCTTTCCATATGTCCCTTGCTTACCCCGTTCATTTTCTAGAGTTTTATCTTGAATCAAAACCAGCCCTAGGAACTGGAACCGGAAAGGTGGTTCAGCAGATAGGAGTGAGAGTTATGCAAACCCTGATGACCCAAGTTCAAGTCCAGTCCCCGCAACCCATGCAAAAAGCAGGGTGTGGCGGTCTTCACCTGTGATCCCAACACAAGAATCAGGCAGAGAAGTTCAGCGAACCTGGGAGCAGCCTAGCAACAGCAATCAGAAACTCCCCAAAGGTGTCCTCTGCCCTCTACACATGTGCAGAGATATGTAGATACCCAAAATAAACAAAACTAAAAACCAGCTCTATGCACAGGATTTCTAATCATAATCAAATTACATAAACTCACGCCTCCATCAGCATCGGTCTCCAACAACTTGACTTTCGAATACTCTTTGCTCATTTGAGTAGCTTGGGGCTACACTAGGACTTTTCAGGTGAGTGCCTGATAATTCCACAGGATTGTGGTCAGTGCTGTAGGCCTGATTCAGAAGACCTGTGTTACTGAGACCTCAAGAAATGCTTCAGATTGGAGAGAGCTCAGCTGAAAGACTACCAACTAACTGCTCTGCCAGAGGACCTGGGTTCAATTCCCAGAACCCACACAGTGGTTTCCAACTGTCTGTACCTTTAGTTCAATGGGATCTGATGCCCTCTTCTGGCCTCCACAGTAACCAGGCAGACATGGTGTGCAGATTCAGGTAAGCAAAACAACTATAAAAAAATTAAAATTAAAAAAGAAAACGAGCCTGTTCCCAAGTTGACCAAAGTCCTCAGTTAACATGGTTGCCTAACACCACAGAGAGAATCATACTCACAGTGTTATCTGTTCACACACCACTGGTATGCACACTTACAAAATAGGTGATGCACACCCAATAGGCCAGACTATAAGAAGAGCAGAGTGCCGTGCAAATTCACGTGATGTGTCAAGGAGATGAAACTGGCACCTTCCACACTTTACAGGTAATCCCAAGCCTGTTCAAAAAATCCCACTGTGCTCTAGGAAGAGTGAACATGGGGCGCTCTCCTGCCATCTAAGACACGTGCCCACCTTCACATGGTGACAGTCTGCTGCCGGAAGACTGTAAAAAGAGCTATCCCTGGGAAAATCTGCAAAGCAGTAACTGACAAGTGTGTCTTGCTTTGTCTTTCAGCATGGTTAGCATATTTAAGGACAAAGGCATCATGGGATGTAAGTGATTCGGTTCATGAGTTTTCAGTGGGCCTCTTATGCTTAAAAAGAATTGCTCAGGGGCTGAGGCAGTGACCCAGTTGGTGAAGCATTTGGTTCCTAATTGTGAGGTCCTGAGTTTGAATACCCAGAACTCAGGTATAAAAGCTGGCTGCAACAGCACACATACAACCTCAGCACTGCCATAGATAAAGCCTGGAGACGAGAAACTCACCAGACAGCTGACCTGGCCTGTATGGGAAAGTCCCAGGACAATGAAAGACTTCGTCTCAAACAAAAGACGGAAAGTGCCTGAGGGTTGTGACTTATGGATGACCTCTGACCTTTTATGTACACACGTGCACCCAAGCACACATTATGGCTCAAGCCTCTGAAATAAAGAATGGTTGAGAGCAAGCAGGGTGCAGGATGGGGGGGCAGGCATGGACGATGACAAAGGACTCAAATCAAGTACTTTCCCTGTCTGAGAGCTACTCTAAACTTACTTCCTCATGCAAAGTCAAGATTCTAAGGTTGGTATCTTGTACTGGGTGGAGAAACAAGACAGAATTCCAGTGGCGCTCCTAGGACCACACAGCTGAGAAACTGTGGCTCTGCTAGGACCACACAGCTGAGAAACTGGCTCTCCTAGGATCACACAGCTGGGAAACCGTGGCTCTGCTAGGACCACACAGCTGAGAGACTGATTGATGCCCCTAGGACCACACAGCTGGGAAACAGTGGCTCTCCTAGGACCACACAGCTGAGAGACTGATTGACACCCCTAGGACCACACAGCTGTAACAGTGGAGAAATGAGATTAGAAACAGCCTCTTAAGACAACCTTCCTAATGATACTAGTTTTCTTCTTTGTGTTTCTTTGGCATTGCTCAGACTTTCCTGAGTTAAGTACTAATTTATTGGTGAATTCACCAAGCCTCCCAAAACTTAATTATTTAATGGATTTGGTTAGATCTTTCTAAATGGTGATGCAAGTAGACAATTAACTGGTCACACCTTGAGCTTTGCCTGTACCTGAAGTATCATGACTAGATCAGGAGTCCTTCTCCCTGCCTCCTCCCATGTGGGCCACGACAGAAACACTTGAAGCCTGGCCTGTTGGTTCCACTGCCTGCTGAACAGACCCCATCCTTCATAACTTCCTCCTGTACCTCAGCCACACCGAATTCTGATTCAGTTATGACAGGGTGAACTGAGTCAGCTTGAAGGAAATTGGACCATGTAGCAGGATCTCAAATAACCAGCAGATTTGGTCCAGCTGGCAGAGGCAGCAGCTACTTGAGAGACACCTTAAGAGAGTGACATTGGGGTCAACAGCTTTTTGGGGTCTGGAAATGGGCAACTAACTGGAAGCAACAAGCTGAAGTGCGGGGACCAAGGCCTAGAGACACTTTAAACTCGGTTTGGTCTTCTAGCGACACAGTGAGTTCCTCACCCCATGTGGGAAATCTCCTACCGTGGGTGGAAAAGAAAGATTCTCAGAGCACATGGCTAGGCTACTAGGTACACGCTTCACATAGCAACAGTACTGCAGGCCTGGGCTGTCACCACTGCTAATCTACACAGAAGTGGCTCCCAGTACTCCAAAAGGGACCTGGCTCGGGAACTATCCAGTGAGGTCTAATCTCCTCTGTAGAAACCAGTGGTTCTCAAGGTCAAGGACAGGTGGGGGGTGATCTAAAGGGATCCTTGGGCTCGCCTTCTGAGCTCTTGATTTAGTTGGTCAGGTTTGGGGTAGGACCCAAGACTTTCTAACAAGCTGTCACTGCCTTGCTAGTCTGGCCATCACACAAAACAGAATGGCTGAGTTAGGCTAACTATGATGTAACGCTGTGCACAGAAGGTGGGTGACCTCCCTTTAGTCACCTGGGGGGGGCACACAGTGTGTCTACCCCACCATACCCCAATCTTTGGGAAGTTTGAAGTTCTTAGACATAAGGATGGTGTCTGAACGAGAGTATAGTAAGACCTGGTCCTGGTTAGGTCTCTGTCAACCTTGCAATGGTTTTCAACATGTGGGTCATGACCCCCACGGGATCATCTATTAGATTATCCTCCATATTGTATGTTTATATTACAATTCATAAAGTAGCAAAATTTCAGTTATGAAGCAGTAATGAAATAATCATAGTCGGGGGTCACCACAACATGAAGAACTATATTAAAAGGTCATGGCGTTAGGAAGGTTGAGAATGACTGAGCTACACTCATCTGAGAAGAGGGACTATCATTTGAAAAAATGTCCCCATAAGATCTGCCTGTAGGTAAGTCTGTAGTGCATTTTCTTGATTGGTTTTTGATGTGGATAGGCCCAACTCACTGTAGGTGGTGCCACCCCTGTGTCGGTGGCCCTGGGTGGTATAAGAAAGCAAGCTAAGCAAACTATGCGGAACAAACCAGTTAGCAGCGCTCTTCCATGGCCTCTGCATCAGCTCCTGCCTCCAAGCTCCTGCCCTGACTTCCCTCAGTGATGAACTATAATGTGGACCTGGAAGCTGAAATAAACCCTTTCCTCCCCAAGTTCCTTTTTGCTCATGATGTTTTATCACAGCAATAGAAATCCTAAGACAAACATACTAACATGGCATAACCTCCACTCAATTGCCAGCAGGAGCCATTCAGGACCTGTATGTGATGTGAGGTCAAAATATGTGACCCTTGATGGCAACGATCACTGGTAATGGAGACTTACAATCATACCTGAGGCTTTGGGGCTGTCCTCCTGCTAGGAGATGGTCCTTAACATCGCAACATTGGAGCAACTGTGATGACCTGACCCTGTGACCCTCACAAGATCAGGTCAAGTCCTGTCCTCCTAGCAGGAAGGGGTGGGGAGGGTCTGATGAGAGTGAAAGGCTAGCCACTCACACCTTCCTGCCCAGGTGCATGTGGTTTTGGATTACAAAGGAGCTAGGAGGTTGACTGCATTCAGGACCACAGCTACATTAAGTCACATCTGGGAGGCGGTCACTCACATCGGGTGGCACTTGGCAATGATGCAGCTGTTTCTGACACACACATCCTCCTGTAAGTCCTCAACCATGTCCTTATAAGCAAGCCCCATAACCACTGGCTCACCAAGCTGGCTTTGGGTGGGATCATTTCTCTGTTCTGGTGTCTGTGTCTAATCTGGTGTAAACAGATGCTCATTCCCGTCTCTCCTGGAAAAGTCACACAACAGGGCTAACCTTGGAAAGAGTTAACTTTATAGAGTCCAGGAATGGGTAGGTATAAACACAAGCTTCTCGGAAACATCCTCACAGCTAGTTCCTGACAGGAACTTTGAGTCATGGGCAGACTAGAGCCTGGTATTCCCAGGTGGCTCCAGCTAGATTAAACGCCCTTGCTCGCAAATGCAGATTCACAATGCTGTCAGTGTTTCACATACTACTTCAATAAATGTGTGCTCCACAGAAGAGCTGGACTCCACTGCTTGAGAATACCAAGAACAACCAGACACATCTATCCATCCGTTCACTCACCCATCCATCTCGGCTCCACAAGCAGGTGCCATGGTCCACCACAACATGAGCCCAGAGTGAGCAGCTCAACTCCCATACCTATTGCCAGCGGTCTACAGGGTGGTTCAGGGAATGGTGTGGAGAAGGTGCCCAGAAGGCAAGGACCCACTGCACCTTGTCATTCAGTCACTCAGTCCTTAGTAACACCTGATGGCTAATGATGGTGAGCAACGTCATGGCTCAGGAGCTCTGTCAGAATGCTGGCGCTATGCTCAACTCCTTCGTTCCCATGCCCTCCACAAGTGACAGGTGAGGTGGAAGCACCCACCGGCCTCAGCTCACTCACTCCTCCTGTCAGATGCCCCTGACACCAGGTCTGAGGTCCACCTCTCATCTGCTCACCCTCCTGCTTCCTCATCCATTCATAAATTCCCAAGACCAGTGGGCTCTTCAGTTGCCAGATTTCCAAAATCCTCCTCAGTGCCTGTCATGTCCCTCAAAAATCAATATGAACCCACAAAACCAAAGTGAATTTTTTTCCTCAGTTAGTCATTCTTACGAACCAGCCCATGGGGCAGAAGCGGACTCTTCCTCCTTTACCAGCCCCACAAATACCAACTCCACTGCCAAGACTTAGCTCCATTCCCTAAACACCTTTTGCGTTGGGGTGTGGTTCTGCAGACTTGTTGCCTACCCCTTACTGGGCGGCATGGTCACCTCCAGTCTGAATCACACCTTCCCAGCTAGATCCCTCCCTCAGCCTGTCCTTCCCAAAGAAGCCCGAGGGTTGCTATAAGACAACCCACTCGCCTTCTGCCCTGATATCTTCAATGACTTCCTATGACACTCGGAAGAAAGCCCAAGCTTTTCACTTGTCCCCCAGAGTTCTTGCTCACAGTCACCCTGGAACTCATCTGTGACACATTCTTCTGCCCCCTCCCAGGTCACCACTCCAAAACAGTGACTTTGGGGTATTTTTAAAAGTCCTTTTGTTTTATAAATGTTCTTCAGCTCCCTTATACCATTTTATCTGGAACAAACCACCCCCCTTTCATATCACTTCCCAAAGCATTTCCCAACTCCCGGATCTGAGATGTGATGACCTATGTCAACCCCTTGCAAATGCATCCTGATATCCAAATCCCTAATACATGTAGAATGTGACAGTATTTGGAAAAATGGTCTTTGAAGACAGCACGGCCCCTGAGGGCCAGGGCCACAGTCACAATCTCCCCATGGTCCCCACAGGCTTCCAGACCCTCCTAATACTTACAGAGATGATGTGCCCCTTGAGGCCATGGGCAGAGTCCGCACACTCTATTACGGCACTCAGCTGGGGGTAGCCCACTCCTGTCTTGGTTCGGGTCGTGCACACAGAACCTGCACGGAAGGAGAGGTGGATGCAGGGATGGTTCGGTATGAGTAGAACACAACATAAAATGATGCCCTTCACCATCATATTGCCCTGCCCCAGTGAAGCCGTGGGCATGCTTGTAGGATAAGTGCTTGTAGTTACAAGGGCTCACTATGGACCACATCACTGGCCACATACGCCCCTCAAGTCTTCACCATTGTCCTTGGCAAACGTCCTAGACATCATCTCTCACACGACCTCACTGCCCCTTCTGCTGTGATGTCTATTCCCTGCAATGGGGGAACACTGGCGCTAGCTTCCTCTCTCTTCCACATACACAGACTCCACTTCCAGAGCCCACTGGGAATCCTCCCAACCGTCTCCAAGCTTCTTCACCTTCAACTTTTTCCAAGCTACTCTCCACACTCCACTGCTCGGCCTAGGAGGCTGGAAATCCACCATCTACCTGGTATGGTTGTAATGGAATGCATTTGAATTAGGGAGAAGGGCTTGTCCCTGGGCCTGATCTTTACAAACCCTCGGGAGGAGGAAGCCTTATAACTGTTTTTTCTATTTATTCAACCCTGAGCCAAACATAGCCCAGCCTCTATTCATCTCCTTGGCCTAAGTCCCCACTTAGCCTAGACCTGAGGTCAGCTTGGCTTTCAGTAGTCATGCCAACACACGGATATCTTTCTCCCTTGCCTCTTCCTGTTCCGATGGCCCATTCAGTCTTGGTTGTGTTCCCTTGGGTCCAGGAGACCACCAGTATCCTGATCCTATGTCGCCTGTTCCCACTTTCATCTTATCCCCAAAGCAAGTGAGTACCCACCTCCGTGCCCCAGCTGCCTCCCATCTTATCTGCCCCCTTTCTCTGTGCACTTACCACTGACTTTTCAGCAAGTTTCTTCTCACCTCTGTACTCTGAGTTTTTCCCTCCCCTCCCCGTCCCCTCCTCTCCCTCCCTTTCTTCCCTTCTCTCTCCCCTCCACCACCCACCCAACATCCCCTACTGTCCAGGCAACCCTTTTTCATTTGTCAGACTTCATCTGAAATGTCACTGCCCCAGGGAAGCTGCGTATTGCATTGTCTTTTGAGAAGCCCGCTTCAATTATTATTTGTGTAGGAGTTCTGGGGACTGTTTTCTCTGCTGGATAGTAAGCTGTGGAGATTTCACCCTCTCAGCTAACCTGACATGGAGAAGGAGCCTCGTGCCTGAGAGCGCTATAAATAGCATGGAAAGAATGCAGGGACTCAAGCGTGAGTGAGTCACCGCCACCCTCCTGCTCTGCCACTTGCTCACCTCCTGCAGCATGTCCTATGGGGTCTCTGTGTGCTGCTGGAGGGGCAGACCAGGGACTGTTTATCTTGCTCAGAAAGTTATGCACTGCCTAAGTGGGTGGCAGTGAGGAAAACCACAGGAAGACTGACAAGCTTGAAGTCTTCCTGAAGGTTAGAAGCCTGCACTCTTTGTGAGCAGACGGGCCATTTTTCAATATATACACTGACATGCACTAGGTCACAGTACAAGGGGTCATGTCTATGGCAGCACTCATTCACATGCCCCTTACAGGAGCTTCTGCTCTGCTTCCTTTTATAAGATTGTCTTTTGGGGGTAGAAGGTTGTTATTTTAGCGGGGCAGGCAGTGTATCTGCTATTATTTTCAGTCCCAGATAAAGTGTCTGTCTTCTTTTTTCTCCTTCTCTCCAATGCTAGTGTCTGGGGAATAATGGATGTCCAGGGCAGAATTTTAAAACATGGCGGTAACAATGCATGCTTGGGTGTGGGAAACAGGAAGACAAATGCCAGCCAGACCCAGGAAGAAACAGCAACTCACAGGTAAAGGTTGAAATGACTTTAGTTGGTTCCTTTGTTCAAGAGGCCCCGCGGGTGGCCCTAGTGTCTAAGAGGTGGATTAGTTATCAGGTGGGGAGTCAATGTGGGCCACAGGTCATGTTCCAATGTGGGCGCTTAGTCATGAGCCTGTCTACAATGTTTGGGGTCCTTCCAACACTCACATGAGCCTAGTCATCCTTGTTCGTCCACCGTCCTCATGTATTCCCTACCCCGACCTTCCTCTTCAGTGATCTGCACAGCCTGCTCTTCCACACAAGCATGCTGAAGCAGGGCCTCAAAACTCAGCTACATGTCTGTCTCTTGACCGCCAGCTCCCGAAAAATGACACAGAGACTTTTTATTAATTATGAGGTAAAACAGAGACACGTCTTCACAGTGTACAAAAAGATTATCCCACAGCACATACCTGCTCGTGGAGAAGGTCATCAGGGAGCAGCTCAGTGACATCGTTTCATGGAGATACAGAATGCACCCTGAGCCCCTGAGTGTCTTTCATAGTTCCGATGTAGCCACCTCCAGAAACCCAAGCCCCAGTTGACAGCCCTCCTGTGATCCCATAGGTCAGACAGCCCTCCTGTGATCAACGGGTCTTACCTGGTCCAACTCCCACTTTGATGATATCTGCTCCAGAGAGAATGAGCTCCTCCACCATCTCTCCTGTCACCACATTTCCTGCCTGTGACAAGAAGAACACAACTCTCCATCACAGGAAATGACTCTTGGGGGCTGAGGTACAGGGGTCGTGGGGTGGTCAGTGGGAAGTTCTACTCCTGACCCAAGGGTATGTGAGTATTAAGGCTACCAGGGTCCCAGGAGACAAAAAAGAAAACACTACCAATTTTGAAGGTGATTTAAGTCTGAGAATCGGTGAGTGTCTTCCTGGCTTCCTCTTTCAGTAAATTCCAACACAGAAGCTGATACCAGGAGATCCCTTTTGGGGAAGTCACCTGGGTGAACTAATGATATGTGAAGCTACAGAAAAGGCAGAATTTTTAGAAACAGGAAATCTGAGGGTGTCCAGGCTAGGCTTAAGGAATATCTCAACACTGATCAGATCAAAACAAAATCTTGTAGGGAACCCCAAATCCATAAGCAATGAAACACAGTCAGCTGACCAAAACCCTTAGCAATGGGCATAAACTACTTTGGCATCTATGAAAGCCCTGGAGAATCTCTACAGAACCCAGAAAGTCACGGTTAGAAAACGGACCTTCTCGCGATTGAGAAAACACCCGAGTGTCTGGCCCTAGGGCTGGGGTTCCCACCTTGGTAGAAAAGGGCAGGCAGGCCCTGCTGGGCCATATGCCACTGGCACAGGCTCCGTCTACAAATGGAGTGAAGCCTCGACCCTAAGAATAGACCCGTAAGCCAGGAAGTGGTGGAATCCATCAAGCGCGAGAATGCATCTGCGCTGGAAATAGTACAAGTTCTCTGACTGCAGGAGCTTGAGGGAGCAAAAATAGGCCTTTCATTACAATTCACTGCCCCCATGGCATCTTCAGCTGGTACTCAGGATGCCTGGCAACATGCCCTGACTGGATGTTCACAAGCGAGCCAAGTCCCATGTTGCAAAAATGCAGCCTTGCTTGTTGTACTCCCACCAAAGCCCAAGTGGCCTTTTGCTAAATTAACTTCCTGAGGGAAATCATCTTCTTTTTTTTAAAACTTAAACAAAATAACTTGAACTTCACAGAAGAAGGTTGTGAGAAAGAGGTGATGAGGCGGGCTTGAGTGGAAGCTCCAGCTGCCAACAGAAAACGATGACAGGTGTCACAGATGGATGACTGGAGCAGGGTTAAAGGTAGCACTGTTTTCCTGTAAACTCAGTTGGGGAGTGTAAAGGCAGAGTTAGAACCATCTACACAAAAACGAAATGCATGCAAGTAGATGATCCAACCAACAAAGAGCCAGCTAGAGAAAAGCACATGTAGCTGGAACAAAGGGTGACCAGCTAGAACATATGCAGAACTCAGAAGCGCCATAAGAAAAAACACTATCAAAACCAAAAGAGGCGGACATGGCTGATCTAATCAGGGAGTGTACTCAGCTTCAGTAATAACGAAAATTAATGTGCCAGTGTGAGCCTGATTTTCATATACCAAATCAGTGGTTATAGACATAAAATCCACATACGCTCTCGCTACTGGTGGGATGTCTTTTCTAGCACAGATTTCCTGGAAAGAAATTGAGACCACAAAAAAGGGAACATCCCTTGTTCCATGGACTCCGAGATTCTCTCTCAATGACACCATCACAAGCATGACCAAAGAGTTAGCCACCAAGATGTATCCTTCACAAAGTGAAAAACTGTGAATCTCTCCCACAGGAATGGTTCATCTGGAAATCAAGGAGACTCGGTTCAGACAAAAGAAGACAAGAGCATATCAGAAATAGAAATAACAATCAGGCTTTGGCGTGAAGTTTCCAGTTCTGCATAGGTGGCCCCTTGGTCATGGACCAGAGGTCTGTGGGCAGGGAGGAGCTGGTCAGGGTCATTAAGTGAGTGTGCTTTATGTCAGTACAAAGCACCTTGTATAGGGAGTGGATACAGGCTTGAGAGTGTGACAGTCTATTGGAAGCATGATATGCCCTGTGACTGTGATAGTTTAATGCCTGTTCACTTCCTGGACTATGTGCCCTGATCTGAGGCACAGAGACAGGCAGGAAGCCATTCCTGTCAGGCACCCCCACTATCCCAGGGTCATGAGATATTCAAAATATCCCCAAAGCTCATAGGCAAATGCTAGGTCTATAATGCAGCAGTATTGGTGGGTGGGACTCGGGGAATTGAGGGTGCTACTGTATTAATAGGTTCATCCATTGATGAATTCCTAACTTCTCAAGTTCTTTGGGGGGAGGAGGTGGGAATTTCAGGAGACCAGAGCCTGGTTAGATGAAGTAGGTGCTGAGGACATGTCCTTAGGGTGTGTCTCATCCCTAGCACCTTCATCTCCGAGTCTGTTTCCCTATGAGGTATGTGGTTTTACTCCACCAAATACACCCAGCCATGATGTTCACCTCGACACAGACCCAGAAACTCCATAGTTATGTGACCATGACCTGCAATTTCTGAAACCCGAAACCAAAACACACCTCACTTTTTCTCAGGTTTTTTTGTTGGAAAGCAGATTAATAGACCCAGGGAAGCAAGGCAACTTCTAGCTTCAAGGCCCTAGTCAAAAATGAAATGATGCCCAGGCATGGTGACACATGCCCATAATCCAACCAATACAGAAAGGCAATGCAATAGGATCACAAATTTAGGGCTAGTGGAGACAGCTTAGTGAGGTCCTGTCTCTAAATAAATATTAAAAAAAAGATGGCTGGGGTGTGACTTAGTATAACATTCATCTAGTATTTTTAAAGCCCTGGGTTCCATCCAGGGCTGAGGGGAGAGGGGGGCAGAATAAAAACATCCCTGTCTAAGCATATGAAACCATAGGTTCAATGCCCAAAAAATGAAATCAAAAAAGAAAAAAGAGAGGAAAAGAAAATAGACATGCCGAATCTGTATTAACCCAATTAAGAGCATCTAGAATGTTGAGCAGGAAAATACTGAGGAATAGTCAGCCCCTCCCCTCAGCCAGCACCTTTGCCTTCCCTTTCCCAGTTGGCCAGGGGTGAACAGCAAGGCAAGGAGCCCTGGCCTGGTGCTAGGCCAGGAATCGCCTGCTTATGCAATGATTCTAAAAGTACTAAGCATTCACCTAGTACCCTTCAGCTCAAGAACACTGGGCAAATGCTAATTCCTCCCCACAGTGCCTCTGAAAGCCGGAGAAGAGAAATCAACATTTTCCAAACCATAGAGAGCCAAAGGCATGAGCGTCAACTGGAGGTTTCCGAATGAATGGCCAGCGCAGTCAGTGAATAGCTTAGGAATAAACAGCTACCTTGCCAAAGTCTTCAGTTCATTGCTGTGGAAACCAAGCAGAGCCACAAAACACCTCCTGGCCAGCCAGCAGGCACTGCAGAGGCCCTGCTGCTGGAGGTTGCCTAGAGGCTTATGGGAACTTACTACCCACCCCTTTCTGCCTGGCTCCTGCTTGGCAACCCCTGGCTATGCACTTGCAGCATGGGCTTTCCCTGTTTCCCATCCCCCACTCCTTCCTGTCCTCCCAATCTCCCCTGGTCTTTGTTCTTGAGCCTGGCACACAGTCCACCTCAGTCTGCAAACAGGCCAAGCGTGGCCCTCACCACCAGCCCGCCATTTTAAGCTTGCAACATCTTGAGAAGTGGGGCCTATCTTTATTTTTGTGCATTTGTATGTGTGTATATGAGAATGCACATGTGTGTGCCTAAGTATGGAGGCCAGAGGTCAACCTCATAACACCATCCACCTTATTTTTCATGATGGGGGCCTCTCCCTTTTTACTGGATGCGCTCCCATTCAGCTAGGCTGGCTTACCAGGGAGCTCCAGGGACTCCCCTGTCTCTACCTCCCCAGCACTGAGGTCACATGTACCCATTTTTGTTTTCTTTTTCTACATAGTTTCTGGGACTCAAACTCAGGTCTCTATGCTTGCATGGCAAGCACTCCACCAGCTGAGCTATGCTCCTGTCCCATCTCTTTACTTCTTAAAGCAATCTCACTGCCCAGGTCCCACCTCTCTTCCATGAGTCACTACTCAGAGGACATGCTTTCGATGGAATGTACTACCTAGAAGCAACTGAGCAACTACGGGGATTCACTGTATGGGTTAAAAACAAAAACAAACGAAAAAACATAGCATGTGCTATGTGACCCCCACAATTATTCTCCATTTCTTAGTGTCCTCAAACTCCTTTTCCCTTTTCCTGTAGGGCTCAGGTCATGAGCTTCAGGAATGCTGTGGTCTGAATGTCTTGTGTCCTTGCGAATGCCATATCCTGAAACCTAAGCCGCAGGACACTAAGATGAAGGGATATGGCCTTCAAGAAGGTGCTCTCATAAATGGGATGACTGCTCCTTCAAGAGGACTGAGGGAGCACATGTGGACATTTCTGCAATTAGGATATACCTGCAAGTCACCTATTAAGGAGTAGAGTCACCAGACAGTGGGAGACCTTGGACCTGGACAATTCAGTAAGTTTCCATTGTATATCAGTCACCCAGTGTATGGTATTTTGACAGCAGCCAGAATGGAGTCAGACAGGGCACTGGGCTGGAGAGTTTAACAGCGCTGCAACTAGTTCCCAGGTGGAGACAGGAGAATGGAGCCGGAAGGGCCGCTAGGCAGTAGTTATGGCCAGCAGGGAGGGTCTCAAATACACCATGGGGCCAAAGATGACACGGACAGCCTGGCCATTCACATAAAACTTGAACCAGATTGACTCAAATGGCCTTGTTTAGAAATGCATAGGTGGCAACACCAGACAGCGCCAAGGGGGAAGCAGTCACTATGGAAAACCTGGGGTCACTGAAGTAGGGCTTATAACTCCCTATTAAACGTCCCTGTTTACGCACTGTGCATAATTTATAAAGCTACCAAAGATGTGAAACAGAACCACTAAGCCATCTCCTTAAGCCTGCATCATTTCCCATTAATCCTCTGTAAGCAACCTGCAGGCCATGAGGGCAGTAAAGGGAAGCAGCCTCTCAGCTGTTAACCCTCCATGTTTGCAGAGCAACTAAAAGAGGAGAGGTAGATCCCACCCCTCCAGACACTTCCAGACCCATGCAGACCCCTGCAGATCTCAGCAGCCTTGGGTCCATGTCCCCAACAAATATATGTTGAGATTTCTATATGCCTGACCTGGCATCAGAGAAGGTAAGTTTACTGTCAAGTGCTATTCACGGTCACCACATCCCCGGGGCTTCTGTCCTTCTGGAATTGGAGATTTCTCTTCCCTCTTTCAAGTGGCCTGGAAGAAAGGTACCACAAAGGCTACTGGCAGGGGCACCAGGTGTGCCTAAGTGGTACCAGGGCACAGGAAGGGACAGCAACTTCACAATGCTCCAGTGCAGGCCCAAAGTCAGTCCCCCCAACTAGTGTACCTTTCACCCCATTCTGTGGTGGCAGGCAAACAAGGACAAGGGGATATTCCCAAGTCTAAATGTTCAGCATAACGTTAGGATGGGCTCTCCCTTCAGGGCTTCCTTCCAAAAGCAGTTTTGTTTGTTAAGGCAGCATTGATTATAAATCCCTAAACCTAAAAACAAATCTGAGCTTTTTGGTTTTTTAATTTACTTACTTTTTTATTTTATATGCTTTGCCTGCAGGTACATCTGTGTAAGAATGACAGATCTTGGAGTTAGAGACACACAGTGTTGAGTTGTATGCGAGTGGGTGCTGGGATTTGAAACAAGGTCCTCTGGAAGAGTGGTCAGCCATCTCTCCAGCTTCACAAATCCAGAGTTTAAGATCCCTGGTTTGTAGTAAATGTGGGATAACTGTTCCTAGTCTTTACCAAGATGTTGGAAACAGGAGAGGAACCTGGCATCTCCCTAAAATAGGCTGAGTACTTGTGGATATAGGAGAAAGCTAAACTCTTACTCTTGCATGCAACAAACACATGGGTGTCCTCCCAAGCCTTAAAGAATTCCCAGAAGAACATCCTACAATTTAACTCTATTCAGATGGTACCTGGAGATAATTTCAGATCCCAGAGATCTGATGGAGATGGTGTCAGATCCCAGAGATCGGATGGAGATGGGTGTCAGATCCCATAGACTTGAGCTCAGTCCCAACCCAGAGCAGTAGGCTACCTGTAGCCCCTAGTTTTCTTGGTTTTAAATCCAAGGTTTGATGACCACTTTCTCAGATCATTTGCTGGAGCAGCTCACAGACTCACACACAGTGACTAGCTTACAAGCTCAGCAAAGTCTGCAGAGGATGTAGAGAAGCCAGATGAAGATCTGTCTCAAGAGAGGGTAAGACCTAAGAGGAGCTAGGTCAGGAATCCGAGTCAAAGACTCAAAAGAGAAAGATGCTTCTGGCATCTTGATCATTATGAAATCTATCTCAGGAAGTACCAGCGAGGGTATGAAGAGGCTCCCTAAGGGGTTCAGGTGTTGAAGACTCAGTCCTTAGCTGGAGGTGCTGCTGAGAGGTGACTGGATCAAGAGGGTACCAACTTCATTAGTGAATTAATTCACTGCTGAGTTCGCAGGGAGACAGGCTACATAAAGAACTGAGACCACACTGAAGAAAGTATGTCAACAAGGGCATGTCTTTGAAGGGGAATACCTTGACCCTGACCCATGCTTTTTCCAATGAGGTGATTTCTGTATTACTTAATCTTCTGTTGCTGTGCTAAAATACCATGGCCAAAAGCAACTTAGCAAAGAAAGGCCCCTAAAGAGACACTGAACTCCACTAGCAGAAACGATGCCTATCTACCAACTTCCTGGCAGGGAAACGTGAGGTAAACAGGCTTGAAAAGACAGAGGTGGCAGAGGTAAATAAGGCACTGGTCATTCCCATATACCCTACTAATAAAGACCAGGAAAGATGGGTATAAATACAAGAGGTTTAGCCCCCTAAATTCCAACTGTAACTCTAGTGATCACCACCTGCTTTTAGCCAGTTCATCCTGAGAGAAGTCAACACAGCTTTAGTGAGCAAAGATGCTAAGAGTTGGGAAAATATGGAAGAGTCACCAAAAGTCTTCAATGATATAATGCCATCTCAACCAAGCTAACATCATTAATTGATTCTCATAAAATCACTGTCACCGAGTCTAACCCTAGTGCCCTAGTGGCACAGCTGTCTGCTGACGGGCATGGGAGGGGGTGGAGGACAACATGTTGAACTGATAGCCTGGCATGTGCTTCCAATTTTAAAAATAAATACATTTGCTATCAAGGGGTGGTGGAGATCCCCCTCTCTTTTTTTACAGGTCACATCTGGTAACAGACAATAGGTGCCGTTTATCAAAACTAAGGAGCCAACATCCACGATGTTAACCAGGACTGTATTCATTTTTCAAAGGAAAGCTGGTTCTTCAGGTCTTCCATTTCACGGTGATTAGCAACTGCTCTAGCAACAAAAGCTATGCAAAGGCACAGACCCCTCCCCTAGCACACAGCACCTCCTAGCTTCCTTGAGAGTCTCCCATCAAACCTACCATGATGGTGTGTTCAGGAAATTTGGATCGGACCAGTTTCACGAACTCCACAAAGTGTTCCGAATACCCATTGGCCACATCCAGGCAGATGAACTTCACCTGCGGCACAGCTTCCAAGATGCGGCTCATCTTCTCCAGATCATTCTGCCCACTGCCCGAGCTCACGGCTACATGCTATGGCAAAGTGAAGCATAGAAGGTGATCATGAACAGCTGTATTCAAAGGAAGACGCTCCTCCATCCAGCAACCCTCGAGGTTTACCCTGAGCCAACATGGAGGCTGTGTTCAAGAAACAAACAGCAGCAGAGGTAAAGGAGACCTGCTCCTTCCATGGTCAACCAAAACTTTCGATTTTTCTGCCCACCCTTGACTTACACCCATCCTTGAAGCTGGGACTCAACAACAAAACTTCAAAACAAACACATGCGGAAATACTCAAGACCTTGTTCTCAGCTTCTACTCAGTTTTCTCAAGCTTGTGTGTAGAACTTTGTTCTCTGCAGCTACTGATGCAAACATATCCTAGGGGGAAACCTTACAGAAGGGCACCATGGGACGTTTCCAGAAAGAACAAGTGAGAACAACATTTATAGGTTAAGGACATTATGTGGCTGGATATGGAATATGCCTCAGCTGGAAGTGGGTTCCAGGTGATTCTCTTCTACCGACTGAGCTCAAGGGCAGTCTGAGCTACACCATATACTAAATGATTGCTAGTATTGTCAACCTGAGAGATTCTAGAATGACCTGGGAGCCAGGCCTCTTGGGCATGCCTTTGGGAGATTACCTTGCAGGCAGTAATAGAGGTGGGAGGCCTGTGGCATCCTGGGATATATGTAAATGGTGCAAGGGAGCTGAGCAGAAGCATGCATTCATCACACTAGGCCTCCTGATTGTGGATACATGTAACTCACTGCTCCAAGTTCCTTCCACCTCGACCTCCTTAGCCTGACAGTCTGTACCCTTGAACTGTGAGCCACATTAAATGCTCCCTTAAGTTGCTTTTGACAGAGTATGTCATCACAGAAATAGAGGGGGGGAACTAAAACATCATGTCTTAAACAAGAAAATAAAACCAGGGCCTAGAGAGATGGTTCAGTTGTTTCGAGTGCTTGCTGCTCTTACAGAGGACACAGGTTTGGTTCCCAGCATCCCACACAAAGGCTTACAACCATATGTAACACCAGTTCCAGAGGATCCAATACCTTCCTCTAGCCTGTTGGTACTAGGCATACATGTAATGCACACAGATACATGCAAGCAAACACACACATAAAAATAAGTCTTTTTTAAAAACTATACCCAGGTTGATGTGGGATTTTTACTGCTTTGTTGTTATTAAGCAGTAGGATGCAATAATTAGCTACATAGCATTTGCATTATATGGGACATTACAAGTCATATAGAAATGATTTAAATCTATAGGAGAATATGTATAGGCTACATGTAGATTTATCTTCAGAACCTGAGCAACCAAGGATTTTGGCATTTGCAAAGAATATGGAGAGATACTCTGAACAATATATCAAAATGAAAAACTTTATAGCGAGTCAGAATTATTTTATCTCCTAAGCTAACGCTTTTGTAGTGGAAGCCCACACCTAATTAAATCATAGTGACAGCAGCAGCCATGCCAGCCCCCCAAATCATTATCTCATCATAAATGATCTGCCCACAACAAGGCAAGCCCAGACCTCACTGCTGGATTTGGCTTAGAACCAGCAGAATGCACTGAATGGAAACTCAGTCATGTTATGGGAGGGCTTATAGATATCATTTTAAAACACCCATTTTCTTAGAGGAGCAGGGCTACTGAGACATAGCAACTCAGCACGGAAGTCACCTAGACTGGATAATTTTATGTCAACTTGACACACACTACAGTCATTTTGGAAGCGGGAATCTCAGTTGAAATAATGCCCCCACTGGACTGGCCTATAGGCAAGCCAGAGGAACATTTTCTTGATTGAGGATCGATCAATGCAGGAGGGCCCAGCTCACTCTAGGCAGTGCCACCACTGGGCTGGTAGGCCTGGGTGGTATAAGAGAGTAGGCTGGGCAAATTCTAAACCAGTGAGCAGTGCTCTTCTGTGGCCTCTGCTTCAGTTCCTGCCCATCTTGAGTTCCTACGCTGACTTCCCTAGATGACGGAATACACAATGCACGTTCTGTAAAATGAAATAAACCCATTCCTCCACAAGCTGCTTTTGGCCGAGATGCTTTCTCACAGCAATAGAAACCTTAAACTAAGATATTATCATAAGTGCACAATGATTTTTAGCATGTTTAGTGATATCATTATTATAGAACATTTTACTGGTTTCAAAAAGGATTTTAAATTTTTTTTGACAGGTACTGAATCTAGGGTGTCATATACTTTTAAATCCTTACAGATAAATCCTGGATGAGCTACATCAAGCTTTGTTTTCCTTCTTATTACAGAGACAGGTCTTACTAAGTTGCCCAGGCTGCCCCTGACCTTGAGTCTCTCCTGCCTCAGCCTCTTAAGTAGCTGAGATTATAGGCTATGGCACCAGGCCTGGCTCCAAAGGATTCTTAGGCATTACTCTTTTAATTCCTTCCTCCTGCTACCAGGCCCAGATAACCATGTATGTCTCTGAGTATTTGCCCACCATGGGCAATTAGTGTCAATGAAATCATACTTGTTGGCTTTTGTGTTTGGTTTGCACTTAGCAAAATGTTCAAGGTTTGTTCGCACTTGAATGTAAGTCAGTACTTCATTCCCTTCTCTGGCTGAATAACAGTCTATCATATTGATAGATCATATTTCATTTATTTGTTCATCAACTACACATTTCAGTTGCTTAGTTTACATCTCCTACTTTTGGACTATTGTAAATATCATGAGCATTCATGAATAAGTACATGTGTGAATACATGGTTTCGTTTCTTCTAAAAATAGAATCGCTGGGTCACATGGTAACTCATGCTTACTCTCTTGAAGTCTTAATCAGGGTTACTATTGCTGTGATGAACCACCATGACCAAAACAACTGGGAGGTGAAAGGGCTTATCTGGCTTCTGCTTCGAAGGAAGTCAGGGCAGGAACTCAAGCAGGGCAGGAACCTGGAGGCAGGAGTTGATGCAGAGGCCATGGAGGATGCTGCTTACAGGTTTGCTCCTCCTGGCCTGCTCAGCCAGCTTTCCGAGAGAACCTAGGATCACTAGCCCAGGAGTGGCACCACCAATAATGGGCTGGACCCTCCCATCAATCACTACTTAAGAGCATTCCTACAGGCTTGCCTACAGCCCTATTTTATGGAAGCGTTTTCTTAATTGAAGTTCCCTCCTCTCAGATGAGTTAGCTTGTGGGAAAGTTGACATTAAACTATCCAGTACTAGGAGTTTTTAGGTCATTGAGAAGGCAGCCTCAGCACCGACATGCCTGCCAGCTACATATGAGCACTCCAACTTCTCTGCATCAACAATCCTCATATTCTAATGACAGCCATCCTAGAAGGGGTATGAGTATTGAAATAAAAGTCAGTTTGTTACAATTAGGACCCCTTGCCTGTAGCCAGGAAAAAGCACTTAGATTGGGTTCATCTGGAAACCCCTGACAGAAAGCAAGGCCTTCCCCAGGCTGTGGTGATGGATGATTTTAAAGGTGAAGCTGTCCTCAACAGGGCAATCCTGGCATTTGCTAAGACCCCACAAGGCAGGTTTCCTCAGCAAAGCTCTGGCAGCAACCCACCCGCCTCCAAACACTTTTGACATCAGGAAGACTTTTCTTCCCCTCAGCCGTCGTCACTAAAACGCGTCATCATACCTGCAGGCACTCGGGGTGGTTTTCCGCAAAACGTCTCCAGTCTTCCAAGGAGTAATGCTTGTGGACGGCTGTAAACATGGTGTGCTAGGAAACAAAACCAGCTTGTCAGGAAGGAGCCCCTCTGCCTGCTAGATAAGCCCCAGACAAAACCATCTGTGGCTGCCATTCATGCCTAATTTGCTCTGAATGTGTTCCTAGCAGCCAGCAAGCAAACCAAGGTGCATGCGGTGAAACAAGGGATCACAGAAATGGTCTCCGGCTCCGATAGGATTTAGACAATGTGTGTTCAGCCAGGGAGAGTCTGCCAAGAGGCAAGAATAAAGGAGCTTTCCCGCCCAGCTGGCCCACCTAATTTTTGTCCACACTCAAGGCAGGTCAAGAACACGTATGTAGATGGTCCCCCAGACCAGGAGAGTGACCATCCTAATGCAAGTTTCTACTCAGCCAAACAAAGGACCATGCCCTACACCCAAAGCCTCCTCCAATACACAGCCTAAATGCTTTTTGCTGAAAGCTAGGAATGGGGGGTTATGTAAATGATAACCCTACATCTTTGGCTAGTGACCCAGACTTGACTACCATGGGGCCAATGCTTTGCTGACACCATGAAATTCTCAGAACAGCTTTGAACAGAATTATTGTTATAAGAGAAATGGGACTTAAGGAAGTTAAGAAATATATAGCGAAGCTGGGTAAGGGGGCCACGCCTAAAACTCTAGCACTTAGTGCCCTGAAGGCTGAGATTGGAAGTCTGGTGGCAGCGGAAGACCAGTGAGAGCTATAGGGCAAGACGAGGGGCATAGGGCAGAGGAGGAAGAAATAATTCATTTAGCAGTTGCTTCCAGGAACTGGCAGCATCAAACGTCCCTCCTGAGGCTTCCTCTCTGACTTCTGAGTCACCCCACACCTCCAATGTCTAGCTCTAAAATTCTCTGGCTCCATTAATTCACACTGTCTGCGGATCCTAAAAATAGAAAACTCATAGAACCCACACACGGCGACCTCTGCCAATGCAGGTGATGGCATTCCCGGAGAACCTCCCAGTGGAAGTGGGAGAGGCATGGCAAGCTCCAGGTTATTCACGGATACCACTCAAGCACACAGACAAACCAGACTTAGGTGTTGCTCCCTGACCCCACACCCATTTATACTGTTAATTGCTATCAATGATAACTATAGCCAGGCACCTGAGAGAATTAACTTCCACAGAGGAAAGGTTCATTTTGGCTTGCTCTATCAAAGGGTCCATTGCTCTTGGGGCTGTGGCATGCTAGCATATAATGGCGGGAGTACAGAGCAGACCAAAACCATTCACCTTATCCCCAGTCAGGGAGTAAGGAAGAAAGAAAGACACTGGGGACCCACACTCCCTTTCAAGGCCACTCTCCCCTAATGACCTAAAGACCTCCTGCCAGGCCTCATCTCTTAAGGGCTCTACTCCCCTGAAAAGTACCACCCTGTCACACATGGACCTTCAGGACACTTGCTCACGCCACAGGATTCACAGGACTTCATTACGAGCAGTCATTAATGAGACAAGCAAGGATTGGAAGGGAAAAAACACCGCATCCCTTTAGCAATTAGTTCATTCTCCTCAGACCCCTCTCTGGCAGAGCTGACAGTCACACGGTCAATCCTCAGTCAGGTGGATGACCTCCAACTCCACTTTCTGAGTTCATAATTTGAGACTCTCTGTCCCCCCTCACCGCTGCTTGATAACAAATCCAGTGCCTCCCGCAGTCAGACCTGCCACCCACAGGGAGCCGCTTTTCCGACTAATTGCATTTATCTCTGTGCTTGGCAGACATGACGAGCAGAAACAGATACACATCTCCACGATCATCATCAGGAAACACTCCGGTGTCCAAAGTGGAAGATTCTCACCCCCAACACACAGCTCTGTGAGGCGGCAAATACCTATGACTGGTGGTCCCTCCATTTTTCCTGAGGCCAAGACACTCGTCAAAAGACACCCTGAACTTGCCTTGGGGTCCATCCGTTTTAGAGATGTGTCCTGCAGATTCTGGACTCACTTTGGGGTTATGTCCTGCCTCTCTACTTGACTGAAGGCCCTGGGATGAGATGTCCCTCCTCTATCTCTGTCTGCCTCAGTTTCCTCATCTGCAGAAGGAGCCTAACCCCATGGAGTCATGATAAGAATTGAGAGATACATTACAGCATAAACAACAGCAACCCCCAACACAATGCATTACGTGCTACATGCAAAGTGGCTGTCTTTGTTTTAAGGGGATGGGCCTCTCCAATATGGCATTCATCCTGCTGCCTAAGTTCCTTTTGAAAGCCTAATTTCTAAAACCATCACAGGTATCTTCACAGAAGAGTCAGAGGCACAGCTAGACCTCTGTACCTCTGACAGAGGGCAGAGTTTATATGTGGCCTATCTTCTGACTACAGAAGCAGGAAAGACATGTCCCTTGTAACAATCAGACTCAGCCAGGAATGACTCCAGGCACCTGATGCACACACAGCCAAAAAAGCTAAGGATGTAGTGACGTAGTTGAGTTCCTACCTGTGACATTACCACAGCCATCTCAAATGTCCCCACAGTGTCCATGTTGGCCACAATGATGGGAATCCCTGAGTAGGTCTGCTTTGAGTTTCGAAATGTAAAGGTTCGCTCAAGATCCACCTGTAGGCAAAAGGGAAAGAAATGAGAGTAGGATCTTTATGTAACACATGCAGGATTCCTAGTGTTCAGAGCAGGTGGGGAGGACACCAAGGATGGGTCTGCCCCTCAGCCCCTAGATTCTCTTAGGGCTCTGGCCTGGTGTTCCAAGGACAGGACAGACCCCAAGAAAACCAACTAGCAGGCTATACCTACATACAAAAGCTCAAACAATGTTCACTGCCCCCCCACACCCAAATAAGACACTGGATATTATATGAATCCCAAGATCTAGGTGAGATCTTTCCTCCAACAGCCTCCCCAATATCTCAGCCACCTTCCTTCCTCACCTTGTCTCACTGTGGCCCTAAGCACACATATACACAATTATTATTTCCCCCCACTTCCAAGCACTGGAGGTGTTGGGATATATTAGTTGAAGATGTGTTAGATTTATTTATACTGTGGAATATTTGTTTAATGATGCAAGGATGTGTTGTTGCATTCTTTTATGTTGTATTTGTTTAACTCTGTAAAGCTGTGTTACTTTGCCTGTCTAAATCACCTGATTGGTCTAATAAAGAGCTAAATGGCCAATAGCTAGGCAGGAGAAAGGATAGGCAGGAGAAAGGATAGGCAGGGCTGACATGTAGAGAGAATAATTAGGAAGAGGAGTCTAGGCTCAAGAGAAGAGGGAAGAGGGAGAAAAGGAGAAGGCCTCGAGGATGCCAGGGGCCAGCCACCCAGCCACATAACCAGCCATGGAGCAAGAAGTAAAGAAAGGTATACAGAATAAAGAAAGGTAAAAGCCCAGAGGCAAAAGGTAGAAAGGATAATTTAAGAAAAGCTAACAAGAAACAAGTTAAGGTCAGGCATTCATAAGTAAGAATAAGTCTCCAAATGTTTACAAGCTGGCTGGCAGGCCACCAAAGAGTAATAAAAAAAATCACAGAAGGGCCCATTCCTCTTCTAGGGAGATCCATCCACTCTTCCCAAACAGCAGTGACCTTGCTTCCTACTCCTGCCAGGCCCTTCCCATTTCACCATTCACCTAGAACCACACTCCAAATTTTACCAGCACTGAGCTACAAACCCTTAATCCCTTTGCCTTTCAGGCTCCAGCAGCTGGTTAGTAATTATGAGAGCTGGGAGGAGATACAATGCAGCCATCTGTTTCTGGCTAGAAACACTTGTTCCTCTGACTTGCAGACAGCTGCAGGGAGGGCCCACCAACTCTCCTGGAACTCCAATTTCAGTGCGCACCCGACTATGAGCTGTCAGGAACCCAGTCTGATGTTCAGCCAGGACTGTGGGCTTAGCAGAATTGTGTGCCAATGCCTGTAATCCCAGCACTCGGGAGGCAGAGGCAGGCAATCTCTGAGTCTGGGGACAGCCTGGTCTACAAAGCAAGTTCCAGGACTTTTACACAGAGAAACTCTGTCTCAAACAAAAATGAACAAAAAAGCTGTCAGAGTCAGAATTCCCTCTGTGACCCGGGACAATCTTATGCTTGAGTTTATCACAGTGGTCATTCCAGAGACTCCATTTCTCAAATTCATGTCGGCCTGGGTTTGACCAATGGAGGATACCAAATGAGAAACTGGAGGATGCTGGAGGACAAGTGTAAGGTGAGATCCAGAACCCCCTCTCCTTTGGGCAGCTTCTGCAGGGCGGCTGCGGCCCCTTCAGATCTGTCTGTGTATACTCCTGATTCTAGTTTTCCCAGCAAAGCCCATTCCCTCCCACTCACTGCAACCCTAGGGTGCTATCGCCAATCTCTCAGTCACATCAGGAGGAATTCTGGTAGATATGCCTCAGTCAGCATGAGAGCCTCAGTTAGGATCCCCAACCATGAGGAGATGGGAGGGTGGAACTGGTGGATTCCTTAAAGCTCTTAGGCCAGGCTAGTCTGATAAACTTAGTCAATTCCCAGACTTTTGTCTCAAACAAAAGACAGAAGGATCCTAAGGATCCACCACCTAAGATTGTCCTCTGAACTCCATATATGTCTGTGCGCGCACCCCCCACACACACACTGTGGGTTAATAAATCTATTGTTTGAAATATTCTACATCATTCATTCCTTTGACTGGACCTGGACCCTGGAGGTAGGTGTGTGGCCAAGGTGAACTGACAAGGAAAAACTTGAACTTTAGGCTTCTAAAATAATTTAGTCCTACATAGACCCTGGTTGCCTGAGGACCAGCAATCGCCATCTTCAAACAGTATTCTCTAAATGTTTCCTTTTTTCCATTTCTTCCAACTTGCACTTTACAGTCTGAATTAAGTGGAAGCACACGGTGCTGTATCCCAGAGCCGTTAGCCTTATTTGTTTTCTTGCTTCTCCAAGTCCGGAAGGCTTCCTGGCTAGCAGATGTCATAAAACGACTGTGCTGTCCCTAAACAGCAGTCAGCAAGAGGAAGCGAGAGGTTGTAATTCCATGAACCTCCCAGGCAGTGTTCACCCCTTTCTAAATGTCCTCAGTAGGAAAGCAGGTCCTGCTGACACCCTGCAAAATGACTGAGAGAGGCCCCTCCTGGCAACTCTGCACTACTAACTGGCCTTCCCGCTTTTTGCCCAGACTGAAAACAATCAGAATTCCTGGTCTCAAATACTCTTGTAATTCTGCCCAAGATGCACTGGAGGAAAGAGCCTCTGTACTCTGTCCCCATGAGAACACAATGGTTTTTTCTTGGCACACCAAAACCTGTCTGCATCACACACACATATTTCACAGAAAAGGGAAGCTTTGACAATGAACCCTTCGCTTCCTATCTTCACAAGACAGGTTCTTGAGGCTGGAGGTGGGTAGATCAGCAACAGTACTTGTATTTAGCATATGCCAGGCTCTGCCAACAAACCTCTCCCCCCATGACACAAGGCAGAATCTTCCCAATACTGAGTTCTAAGAATGAGAAATGAAATTATCTGCCCTAACCTTATCTACCCAACAGACACACACACACCCAAGACAGTCCACTCGCTCAGAGAGATAAATGCTGTCCTTCCAGCTTCCCCAGCCTTTACCCCACCACAGCGGCTGAATGCTCCAGATACAGCACCTCCAAAGCCCCACTCAGAATGTAGCAAACTCTCCTCCTTCACCCTCAAAATAGCTTCTGTCTTTTTCGGTGAGGTAGTCTGATCATTACCCAGCATTCTGCGGGTCTAAAGTACACACCTGCCATGTTTCTGAGCACTTCAGTGTAGTGAGTCAAGCTTCAGGAGTCACTTCAGGAAATATGTGCTAACCTCTGCCATTACCCTAACAAAAACAGTCACTCCTGGACAGGACAGGAAGGGACCAATATGTGATGGCACAAGGAACCGGTCCTGCCTCCCACCCAACTTCCTTCCCAATTCCTTAAGGACACACAAGGCAATGCCTGTATGTTAAGCTTCATAGACACCAACCAAGCATGGCCAGAAACAACTGCCACTTGGCTTGGGGTAACAAAGGATACTCTAGAAGCATGTGTGGCCTTTGGGAAGACATTCTGGGAAGCAGTCCACAAAGACCCCAGGATCAGATTGAAATCTAGTGGAGAGGGGCATCCATTGCGCTGACTATCTGAAACAGGCCTTCTGGATGCTGATGTGGCCCAGACAGTTTCTGCATCAGATAGCACACACAGCTCAGCACCAGTGTGAGCCACGGTCTCTGAGTGAAAAGCGCATCATTAGTCAGGGCAGTGCTTCCCACAGTGAAAGCCCTCTTGATGAGCTCGGCAAACATGTCAAGACTGCCCCAAGCTGCATCCATCAAAGCCTTTGTGTTGGAAACTGTATATTTTGGAGTGTCTCCCTAGGTGAATCCGCTGCACTCATGACTAAGAACAAATCTGGGCAAATCTTCTAATTCCACAAAGCTAAGTTTACATAGGCTGTTATGGGTTGAATTATGGCTCCCCCAAATGACACCGAAGTCCTAATGCTAGTACCTGTGAATGGAACCTTATTTGGAAATAGGATCTCTGCAAGTGGCCAAGTTAAGATGAGGTCACGTGGGGTGTGGAATGGTTCTTCTCAAAAGGGGAAACACTTGGACACAAACACACCTAAGGAGGACAGCTTACAGAGGTAAAGTTGGCTGAGGGTTAGATAGGACATCTACATGCCAAGGAGAGCCAGAAGTGACCAGCAACCCAGCAGGAGCTGGGGAGATGCGTGGAGCAGGTGCTCACTCCATCTCACAAATAGCTTTCAAGAGAAACCTACCGCATAGACATGCCTTGGTTGGGGGGCTTCCACTGTGCCCAGCTGGGAGATAAAGCCTGTTGACCGAGTGGCCTCTTCTATAATTCTGTGTTATAGCAGCCCCAGGACACAGTGACAAGGCAATAAAATAAGCAGTGACAGAACTCAGACTAAAACTGGAACCTCCTTTCTCCTGTATATTCTCTCCTCCCTGCCCTGTTCTCTATTCCCTATAGGTCAGACTGTGGCAGATGGGGACAGCCAGCCCCATCTCTCCTTAATGGTCCAGCAGTCATTATGGAGCTGTTAGCAGATGGGAGGGTGTTTGCATTTGCCCTGTCTTAGGACAAATGGGTGGTTCTCTGTTGCAAATACTCTCCAATATCCAGCTTTCAAATCCCACATTAATATGTTAAAAAAAAAGCAAGCAAAATTCTCTTGTTGGCTGGGGCAATGGCTCAGCCTTTAAAGTACAGGCCATACAAGCAGGAGGATCCAAGTTCGATCCCCAGAACCCAAGAGAAAAAGTTGGGTATAGCAGCACACGTGTAACCCCCAGGGCAGGTGTGGGGAGCAGAGAGGGGGGTGGAAACCGACAGAGATGCTTGGAGCTTATTGGCCAGCCCGGCTAGACTGCTCAGCAAGTTTCAGGCCAGTGAAAAATCCTGCATCAAGATCTTTTTTAAAAATAAAAAATGTTTTTTTTAAAAAATAAAAAATGAACATGTACACACAAGCAAAATTCTTACTTAAGAACTGGGCTCGGGTGTTAAAGCCAGGATTGGGTTCCCTGAAAAGACACAAACCCCATGTGTATTGGATAAATACAAAAGTCTTAATGCAATCAACACATCCCGTGGCACTTAATTACAAGACAACAAAAGAAACACTGAGATGGAACATTAGAGAGGCTAAGGTGGTTCCTTAAGCAGTGCCAGGCAGGCAAGTCACATTAGGTGAGCTCATCCACCAGGCAAGAGTGCTCCAGCTCAAGGAGGCTAGCAAACAGACAATTGGAAGAGCCACACCACTTAACACTTCCTCACAAAAGCTACAGTGTGAGGACAATCCTCAAAGGTACCAGTCCTCACTGTGATGGGTATACACAAATTGCAAGATTCAATCCATGCGTGGACATTAAGAGTGGTAATCAGCACAAATTATAAAAACCAAGTGAGGCATGACATCATACCGTTCACATAAATATTAATATTGTATCTTCTCAAGAATCTTCCTAGTTCAGAAAATGCATAGATCCTCGCTTTGTGCAGATAAATATCTATTTATAAATAAGTGGCTCACATCTAAATAAATTTTAAACAAACATTAAGAAAACAAACAAGCATTGAGGCCGCCAGATTATTAACCCTGGTCTGAGTTTAGTTACTTACTTACTGGCTACCAGTTTCTATAAAACAGTCCAGGTGTTTTCTCTAGTGTTATTTTTGTTCCAAAGGCTTGCCTGGTTCTTTGGCACCTGAAAGTACACGATGAAGGACAGGCCCAGGGGCATCTAATCTAGGTGGATAAGGGTCCATCCCCCCACCCCCCAACACACACACAACCACCACCACCACTTCCTGTCTAGAGCAATTCTGGTTCCAAACAGCCTATGCCCCTGCTTAGGGAAAGTCACTTGGTTCTACTTGTTCATTGGCTAGCGCAGGAGGCGGACCTAATCCGGTAGCAACCCTCAGCTGGCAGCTGCAGGCACTGCAGTCCAGTCTGGGCACCTGAAGTTGTTTGCTGAGGGGATTTATTTATGGTCTTGTTTGAGAAGCAAGAGGGATGGGGCGGGCTAACTGGCTTAGCTCCCCCGTGTTTACTTCTTGGGCCCAAACTCAAACCCGGTCCTTTCAGGTTGTTCCTCCTTTGCTCCCCCCACAGAGTGGCTAAGCCACTGTCCAGGAACACTACTTCTCCAACCGGCTCCACCTTTCCAGAAAACTATGTATCCTTTAAGGTCTGACCTCGGCAGTCTCCCGTCTCCACCTGTTTCCAAGCTTTCCTCTTATCGCACAGCTAACTCCCAAATGACCCTCACCCCAGCGCGTCAGTGTGCCTCACTCCGGGCTGGGACTGCAGACTGTCTGGTACTGTAGAGTGACACCAGGAAGCAGGTCCCCAAGCTCAGCACCGGCAAGACCGTTTAAACTCAGGAAGAAAAATCTTAAACTTGAGCGCTGGGAGCGCCCGGGTTTTTTGGGTTTGTTTTGTTTTGTTCTGTTTTTCTGTCGTGTTCACGATGTTCCACCACAGGACCTAACGCTAAATCAGCAGAGCCAAGTCCCCGCACCAGGGGACACTGCTCCGAATCCCAAGAGTCTGCAGTTGAGTTTCTTTTCCTTTCCATCCTAGCCTCACCGTTTCCTCTCCTTCCTGAGTGCCCCTCCTGAGAGCCATGCCTTCTAAAGTCAATGGCTACTTGATTGGTTGATCTTAGCTGCTCTGCGGTTGAGTCTCAGTGTGAACTTCCCCAAGCCCACCAACGGTAGACAGACGCATTTATAATTCCAGGCCCAAACTAGGCCCCCTTGTCACTGACCCTAAAGACAGTTCAGGTGTAAGAGAAAACCGACTGGCCTTCCCCTTTCTCAGAGCGGGGAGAGGGTGTGACACCTCTGCCTCTGGCACAGATGAGGCACCCTGTGCCATTCCCCTGCACCCGCTTCCCCCTTGCCAGCCCGAAGGCGGCATGCCAGCGGCCCCCACCTCGGCTCGGCTCTTGAGGCTGCTCCGCTTAGGTCGCAGCAGAACATCCTTGAAGTCGAGTTTAAGGTCTGCATCTATGCGGGGCATGGTGCTGGCGGTGTGCGGTGGCTTCCTGCGGCGGAGGCTGATGCCGGCGTCAGCCAGGAGCTGCGGGGCGCGTGCGTACAGCGGCGCCGGGATGGCTGTGCGCAGACCGGTGCTCCGAGAGCCCGGTACGTACGCGGTGTTCTTATGCCGGTACGCTCCGAGCCCCCGTCACGATTCCACCCGCCTGGCGCCCCTGGGGCGCGCCCCGCCCCAGCCTCTAAGTCCCGCCCATAGCCTGGTCTCCTGGCTGAGCCCCTCCCCCGGGCCCAGCTCCTTCTGCCTGAACCTAGCTGTGAACCCGGACTCTGCCCGGCAGGAGCCTAAAACCTCTCTCTGAGCAGGGGCTGAGCTGCGAGATGCGTGCGAATTAGAGGAAGACATGAGACTCCCGTTCCCTAGAGTGTACCCTAGTCTGACTCATCGAGGGGACCAAAGGACAAACCGAGGGACAGGGGCATAGTATGTAGACCAGGATGGCCTCAAAATCAAAATCATGCCTTTGCCTCCCTAGTGCTGCCTCCTGAGTGAGTGCTGGGATTAAGGACGTGAGTCACCAAGCCTGGCTGTAGAATCTGACCTTTATCCACGGCAAAAATGTCAGGTCCAACGGAAACTCCCAATCCCAGGCTCACTGACTTAGTCGAAAATGACAGTCTGAGCTCAGCGCCCCCTGAACTCGGGCAGGGTAAACAAAAAGATAAATCAAAACTTACATGCAGCATTCCTCGGGGAAACCTGTGTATACCTGCGATTACATATCACAGCCCAAAGCTAACCTCCAGGTGGCTCCAGCCCCTAATAACATGCACTTATGAAAGCCAAGGTGCCCATGAGAGCCTTCAGGTTCTTCTCATCTCCCTAGCTCCTCCTCCACTATGCTAGTTCCCAGGTTGTCCCAGCTAATCCACCCTCTTTCGTCTTTCCTCATCAACGTAATGGACAGGACTCTCCAAGCATTTTTTGCTGCATCTCTCTGTCTCTCTGTCTCTGTCT
>LOJH01000957.1:35669-50167 GCA_001685095.1 Ellobius talpinus | reverse complement strand
AAATCTTAACCCTCAAAAACAACCCAAAACCCCCTAAATTTTCCAAGTAGGATTCTGCCTCTACCTCCCAAGTACTGAGATTAAAGGCATGCACCACCACTGCCTGACTCTAGGGCATTTTCTTAATAAGTGATTGATGGAAGGCCCAGCCCACTGTGGGTGGTGCCATCCTTTGGTTGGTTGTCCTGGGTTCTATAAGAAAGCAGGCTGAGCAAATCACAGGGAGCAAGCCTGTAAGCAGCACTCCTCCATGGCCTCTGCATCACCTCCTGCCTCCAGGTTCCTACCCTGTTTGAGTTCCTGTCCTGACTTCCTTTGATGATGAGCAGTGATGTGGAAGTATAAGCCAGATAAACCCTTTCCTCCCCAACTTGCTTTTTGTTCATGGTGTTTTCTCCCAGCAATAGAAACCCTAACTAAGACACCAAGTCAGTTTTATCCCCTAACAGATTACATTTGGGTGTGAGGGACAGACACATCAAGGGTCCCTCTGAGCTACATAGCTAGAGCTGCCAGCTGTTTTCAGAGAGGAAACCAAGGCCAAGATAGTAAGTAGTCTGCCCATGGTCACACAACACTTGTTGATTTGAATCCAGAACTCTGGCTTTGAAATCTCCTAGGTTATTGTCAGCTCCCCAGTCTGCATGCTATTCAATTTATGTCTTTGTTTTGTTTCATTTGTGACAGGATCATGCTACATAGCCCAGGCTAGCCTAGGACTCAGAAATCCATCCTCCTGCCTTAGTCACCCAACTTCACTGAACTTTGAAAGAAATGTTTGCAGGGAGTGACCAGAAGAATCACAGTCAGTCTCCTGACCTGGTGCTTGTTTCTGTGTCATGAAGAAAGTGTAACCGTGGCACACACAGTCCTTGGCTTGCACAGTACCCAGTACCCATCAGTCCACCAAAACATCATGGTCAAACTCAAGAGTCAAAGGAGAAGGCAGACTCAGGCTGATGTCATACGACCCATCCATTCCTCTTAGTTATATTGGAAGACCAGGGTTGAGATCCGTGCCCCCCGATAAAGAGCCTGGTCCCAGAGGCCCACAGCTCAATGCCAGCCCATGCCAGGCTCTGAGGAAGAATAGCACAGCCATGGGGCCTGGGTATTAACTGCCATCCCTCCTGAGGCAGACTATAAAGACAGAATAAACAGCAGGATTCAGGAGCCCTCACCCCAGTCATGCCTCTCCCTCCCACACTCCCCATTTGTGGCCAGGTTACCTTGATGTTTTACTTGGTGGTTTTTGTTTCACTGGGTCAAATGCTTCCCTCAGTATCCCAGGGATAGGGACAGCACTTCGGGATGTCTGGCACCGATCTGCTCCTCCACCCCCATCCAGGTTGGAACGCTGTTACCATGGAGAGACATCAACAGGCCTGCACAATGTTTGGGCAACACAAACTGGAAGATTGCCCTTCTTCCCGGAGCCGAGGCCCAGACATGCCAGGGTGTGGGCTGGGGGTGGGGCAGGGAAATTCTGGGGCACCACATGACAGTCCCAGACTAGAGTAGAGTCAGACAGCTCCCCCAGCACCCTTTAGTACAGAACTTCTCTCATCCACCATAGTGAATATTACTCCTAATTCACAGCTGGGGAAACTAAGACCAGTGTTCTTGCCTTTGCCATGGGTCTCTGCTAAGCCCAACAAACGGCTTGGGTGTTCTATCCACAGCTCTTTCCCTAAGTAAAGGAAAAGGTTCCTCATTGACCTCATCCTAGGGCTTTCATCGGATCTCTGGCCTGAGCACTCACTAGCAGTGACATCCTGCCTCTGAGCATCAGCTATTCGGTCATCTGTTAGTGGAATTGTGACCACACCTTCTTTACCAACTCTGTTGGGTACAGGTAACCATAGGTTAAGGAGCAGTATGTGTTTAACCAGCTTCCCAGGGGATTCTGGGATGTGCTGAGATTTGGACATCATTTTATGACATTCACCAAACCATGCGACTTCCCTGCCTTGAGGTCTTCTTCAATGGCTCCCCATTACCTTCTGGATTGAGTTAGAAAGTCTTAGTGAAGTTAAATGAGTCAGGGGTATTGTTCACTCCTAATTCATCAGCATGTTAATCTATGGGAGCTCCTCACTGAGTATCTTAGATAATAAATGATTTAGACTTCTGAAACCCTGTGCCCAGGAGTTTGGGATGAAGGACTGTGACTCCCAAGAGTTTCCCAGGGGCCAGCACAAGCACTTTGCACAGGTGACCTAGTTCCATCCTCACAGTCACCAAGGCAGCTGTACGGCTGTTCTCTGGAGAATGAAGGGCACAGAGGGTCAGTGGACTGAGGTTCCATGAAGCATCTTGCTCTGATGTAGGAAGTCCTTCTGTCTATGTGTTGCTTTTATTGGTTAATGAATAAAGAAACTGCCTTGACCTGTTGATAGGACAGAGTAGAACTAGGCGGGAAAAACTACTGAATGCTGGGAAAAGAAGGCAGAGTAAAGGAGAGAAGCCATGTAGCCCCACTGGAAACAGATACCAGAACTTTACCCAGTAAGCCACAGCCTTGTGGCAATACACAGATTAATGGAGATGGGTTAATTTAAGAAAAGAGTTAGCCAAAAATATGCTCAAGCTATTGGCCAAACAGTATTACAAATAATATGGTTTCTGTGTTGTTATTTTGGGGCTGAGCATCTGGGAACTAACTAGCAGCCTCCTACAACAAATTAATCTCAGGGTTGTGGATTCAAGCCCCATGTTGGGGTGCCAATTTGTTGTAAGGAGGCAGCTTCTTCATTCCTGGCTGTCCAGAACTGAAATAATCACATAGAAACTATGTTATTTAAAACACTGCTTGGCCAATGACTCTAGTGTACTTTTAGCAAGCTCTTACATATTAAATTAACCCATTTTATTATTTTATATTTACCATGAGGCTCATGACCTACCAGCAAAGATCTAGTGCATCTGTCTCTGGCAGGACTACATGGCATCTCCCTGACTCTGCCTTCTTTCTCCCAGCACTCAATTTAGTTTTCCCCACCTAGCTCTGTTCTACCCTGCTCTGCTATAGGCTCAAAGCAGTTTCTTTATTCATTAGCCAATAAAAGCAACACATATACAGAAGGACTTCCCATATCATTGCTCGATTACACAGCCGGAGTGAGGCCAGCCTTTGAGCCTCTGTCATAGTGTTTTGTGCACATAGTCTGCTCTGGCTGCAGGGCTGAAGGGATGTCAAGCAACAGGTCCAAGGCATGCATTGCAACATCATCTTCCAGGAGCCCATCATCTTGTGGACTAACAGCTCAGGTCACACGGGCCAGAAGGGAAGGCCTCCAAAGCTTATCAGGATCCTTCAGCTTTATATAGAAAGCCATGAGAATAGCCAAGATAGAATCCATACACCAGGCCCACTGGAGTTCCAGATTCAGTTGGGCTGGAACAGGGCCCTGGGGTGACAGCACTGCTGGTGATATGGGGACCATACTCTGAGAACTGGCACTGAGAAAGGAACACACAGCAGTGAGGAGCAGGGTTGGGTACCCAAGCTGTCTACAGCAGTAAGGGCTACCACAGAATTAGGAGGTTGAGGGCCGAGGGCCTCTTGTTCTGTCTTCTATGAGATGCACTGACTCAGTCACGTGGTCCTGAGTCGATGGGACAGACAGGATATTGCTATGTGCTCCTTCCCTCTTCAGGGGACAACCTGCTCTCACTCTCTGTCTCCACAGCAGACTCAAGCAAGCCTGACAGAGAAATGGGCTGTCAGGACAAGCCCAGCGCCTTATCCCTGGCAATCCCCTGCCTCAGAGGCTGTATATCAGGAGAAGCTGGCTGTTTTCAACAGTCCAAGTTCTCAACAGTCTTGTCCCAACACCCCATTAGAAGGACCCACCCTGGAAAGTCCCCTTCCCCCTGCACCTTCAGAGAGGGAACAGCTGCTGGTACAGGAGAGCCTTTCAGTGGACGAAGGGGCTTCAGCCTCCACTGGCCACAAAAAGCTCCACACTTCGGTCCCAGGGGTCCTATCCCTCAAGGACAGACAGACTGAAGTCTCCAAATGGCCTAGCATCTGGAAGATCGTCTCTGGCAACTGTGGATAGACTTTCCCAAATGGCCCAGGGCCCAGGATGGCCTGTCCTCAGTTTCCACTGGTCCAAATCTCTCCATCCCCTCTTCTTCCACTTCTTTTGCTCCTTCCATCCCTTTCTCCCTTTTTCCTTTTCTCTCTCCTTCCCTCCAGTATGCCATCCCTCCCTCCTTCCTTCTCTGAGAGATTGCTCTTTATAGGGAAGGGCAGTGATGCACGCTTTATAAATAATTGGTTTATCTATTTCATAAACAAGTCCTAAAACTACTTGAGGTAGAGAGAAGCATGCTAAAGAAAAACTAAGGAGAAAGGGAACTAAAGAGGAGAGCTGGGGTGAAGAGGGAATTGGGGGCAGGCTGCGCTAAGGCAGCTCTCTCTGGGTAATGACCTGGAAGAGAAAGTACCAGCCCCCGGAGCACCTTGGGAAGGGCAGGGATCATATACAGAGTCACAGAGCTAGGCAGGGCGGCCTGAAGGGATGGGTGTATGGAGGCTGGAGAGCCCGGGGCCCCAGATAGTGGAGGCAGTCAGAGGGAGGTAGCGAATGGGGATAGGGAAGACCAGAGAGTTCAGGGCTGCTCCTAGGTTTGGGGCTGAGGGCTGAAGGACAGGATAGTGAGGTTCTGATGGGAAAGATGGAAGGGAGAAGCTCTGGTGACCAAGACCAAAAGGTGAGTGTGGATTCCGGATACACAGAGAGAGCATCAGAGTTCAGAAGCAAAACTCAGTCCTACCCTGGGGTAGATCCCAGGGCATCAGAGCAACTCCTGATGAGTCTGAAGCAGGGAATTCTGGGACAAGAAATGCATGTCCCTCTGAGAAGCCATCTGCTACAAGTAGCCTCTCTCGTATTACGTTGCTTGTTGTAACCATGACTAGGTTTCTTCAATATTTTTAAATCAAAAGATTTTGCTATGTGCCAAGCACTAGGTCAGCTTCCATGCACTAGTGCCAAGGGTGGTCTAGTTACCACCTGGTTCTTTCAAAGAGAGGAGTATTGTGTCCGAGGTCACACAGCTGAGGATTTCAGACCTAGGCAGTCTGGTCCCAGAGTCTATGAGTCTGACCACCATACTTAGTATCTGAATGCACACACACACACACACACACACACACACACATACCACAATGCATTTGGGGAAATGAGCTCGTGGTGCAGGATTCTGACTCAACTTGGTTTTACCCACAGATCTGAATTCTCTTGTCCTCTTGATAAGTATGGCCCAGCATAATGAGGAGGGACCTGGGAAACTACCCAGCCAGGACAGTCTGTGCCCAGAGAGCATGAGGCTGTACATGACACACACAATGTCCTGGCTACCCTCTATCCTGTGAGACCTCAAACGAGTCACCTTCCTCCCCCAGCCTCCCTTTCTGCCTCCCTATAGTGGAGACAATGACGCCACCCGTGGGAACTCTCATGGGAGCTCCACGAGAATCTTCACAGCATCCGTCCATAATTTCTGTCTTCTTTATGTTGGTGGGGATCTGCTCCACTACCATTCACTGAAGAAAACTCCTTCGTGGTCTGGGATCACCATCTTAAGTATCTGTTGATGACTAACTGACTGACTGAACTCTGGGATGGTCCTTGGCATCTCAGAGATGCTGGAGAAAGAGGGTAAGCACAAGGTTGAGGGGTGGGTCTTGACTGATTTGCACCCCAACCTAACCACCATCACTAGGGAGATGCCAGGCCACATAGATTTTCCACTGTCACAGACATAGCAGATACAACCCCTGTTAGAACCTGTGCAGGGGTGGGCAGCCCCACCTTCCTCCTGCCAGTGTTCACACATCTGCTCTTCCGTTTGTATCCAGGCCAGAAAGCAGCCAGATGCTGGGCTCAGCCCATCCTCTAGAAGCCTCGCTCTCACTGCTTCTATCCCTGCAGGCTCAAGGAAAGACAGCAGGATAAGGGAAGCTTCCTCCAGGAAGGAGGTATGTTACAAAGCTGTCTCCTCCAGCTGAGCCCTTGCCTCTTCCCACAGCATCAGGTATCCATAGACACCTGCATCTCCTAGGGAAAGACATAGCAGACATCTGGGAGGAACGGAGAGACAGCAGCGTGGCACCTCCTGCCGCAGGATAGTTATGCTTTGATTTTTTTTAATAATTTTTCCCTCATTGGAGATGAACTACTCTCAAATCACAAGGAAAGAAGAAGCTCCTGACTTTATTTATTTGGGGGTTATTTGTTTTTGTTCTTCTGTTTTGTTATATTGAGGTAGGATTTCACTATGTAGCCCTGGCTGGCCAGGAACTCACTAAGTAGACCAGGCTGGCCTTGAACCCAAAAGTCTTGCCTTCCTCTGCCTCCTGAGTGCTAGAATTAAAGGTGTGTATCCCAACACCTGACCTCAAAATACCTTCATTTTCACATTGAAAAGCAAAAGTAATTACATAACTTTACGTGTGCACGTGATCTAGGTGGGACAGAACATGACTTGTGACTAAGAATCACACATGCGTGTGCAGCACCTATATTAAAATAAGAAATCATGAGTAAGCCAGAATGACATAGACAAGCTCTCTAGCTGCCCCTGATCCATCCAAAGATAAGGTTCCGCTGTTTCTCTCGGTGGACTGTCCTGGGACACTGTGAGCCCCTGTGTCCCTGTCTGAAGAATTGGCACTTGGTAGAGGACACAAATGTTTCTGAATGGATACATAAACAGTGCTTTTAAAGTTGAAGATGCCACTACATCTGTGAGCAGATAGCATGCCGGGAGTGGCTGAGGGACATGCTCCACATCTGTGCTAACACAAGTTGCATTCTCATACAGGCCCCCGGGAGGCTCCGGCACCCACGGCACCCCGCCCTGAGCTGCCCACCAGGTCAAGGTGGATAAAACAAATTTGTTCATCTCTGAACTCTGGGCTCTCAGCTCCGCTTGGACAGAACTCAGGAGGACTGTGGAACTATGGGAAGTAGATCAGGGAGAAAGGGCAGTGGACACCAGGCTTTCTATTCTAGAAGTGAGTAAGTCCTCAATATATAAAAGAGGGGAGTAGGAAACCCTAGGACAGTCCTTGGGGGACCCTCGAGGTCCTCCTGCAGACACAATCTCTTCCCACTTCTGTCCTGGGGATGAGAAGCATCACATATGAGGCCTTCTGAGAGGGAAATGCCCAGGATAGGGGAAGGGACGTCATTGCTCCCTCCTGTGTCACAATGCAAGGGTTTTGTGTCTGTTTTCCCCTCTAGCCTGAGCTCCTGGTATGTGGGGTGAGTGGGCCGTCTCCATCTGTGTCTAGGACACCCAAACAGCATCTAAGGATCTGCAATAGTCTACTGCACCTATTGGATGAGTGATTGAAGGAGGGAGGGAATGGATGAATGAATGAATAAAGGAATGAATGAGTGAATGTGATTCGCTGTCACCACATTTCCACCCCTGTACCTTTTCAGTGAGGACACGAGAGTGAGAAAGAATTTGGGCCTTTGTTCGCTGAACTTCTAGCATGTTCCAGGTCCAGCTGTTGTCGTCAAGGTCATGTGTTCCGGCATAACTATGTTGGCATGTTAATCCACTCTGCATGGTGCATACTTTGACTTCGGGGCTTTGGTTTCCCTTTTTTAAAGAAATGTGAAAGTTGATTCTCCTCCTAAGTGTGCAGCCAAGAGAAACAAGAACACGAAACCACACGAAGTCTTGAGCATGAGTGGTCATGGCAGCATGATTCACCACAGCCCAAATGGAAACAACCCAGGGGCGTCACCAGTCAGAGAATGAACAGAGAGAATGTGGCATATCCATATAGCCATGTAATAGCCATATATTTGGCTACGAAAGAGAATGCAGTACTGGTACATGCTACACTATGTATGAACCTTGAACACAAGCGTGAGCTATGAGAAACCCATCCCCAAAGGCCACATACTATGAGATTCTGTTTCTGTGAAATGTCCAGAATAGGCAAGCCGCAGAGGTAGCTTCCCATTGCCTAGGGCCAAGAGAGGGATGTGGGTAGGAGTCAAATGGGGGAATGCAGTGATCAGTAACAGACGGGTACAGACAGCTGTAAATATATGGAAAACTACTAAGTCTTGCATTTTACAAGGGCAAGTCATGTGTCATGTGAATTTTTCAATGAAGCTGTTATAAAACTCAAAAGAAAGAAATTAGAGAACTCCCCCTTTCAAGCAAGCACACCCAGAGAAGCCAGTTTCAGAATCCTGAGGTGGTTCTGGTTTGCCAATGGCGTTTCTATTTTTCAACAATCTTGAGCCCATTCTGCCAGGCGGCTTTTCTCAAGACCTGTATTGCCCCCACAAGCCCTGTGTTGCTGGTTGCTGCCTGTCCCCAGTCTGGGTAACCCCATCTGTTGCCCTTGGCCCCCTTGCCCATGCCCACCGATGCCCCTCCCTCTGTTCCTCTCTGCTCAGGAAATCCAGCTCCAAATGCCAGGGCTGCCTCAGGAACCTGGTGACGTGGGCCTGTTGTGGTGTGTTTGGGCACAGAGGCCTTTGCTGCCAGCGTTGTCAGGCACAGAGGGTGACTAAGCCATCCGCCCTCAGGTTTCAGTGCCGACCTAGGAGCAGGGGGAGCTGAGGCCGTTCAGCTGCTTGGGGAGGGATATTCTCGCTTCTGTCCAGTTATACATGCTGTACTCAGGCCGTTCTTACACACACTGTGCCCAGCAAGCATCTTCAGCCACCTGCTGTGAGAGAGACAACCAATGACATAGAGATGCTGAGAAAGAGTTCTTGGGGAGATAGAATTAAAAAAAAATCAAACAAAAAGTGTCAGGGCTCTGGTCAGATAAACATGGAAGTGATTGCCACAGCCCACTGGCTGTGCCCATGGATTCCAGATGCACAGGCCTAGCCAACAGTAGATCAAAAGTAGAGCATTTTAAAATTGTGTCTGAGTCAAGCATGGTGGCACATGCCTGCAATACCAGCTCTGAGGAGTAGAGGCAGGTAAATGACAAGTTAGAGGCTAGCCTGGGCTACAAGAATAAGAGAGGCTGCCTCCAAAATTAATTATGTCTATTCTTCACATGCATTTTTCTTACCGTCATTCTATAAGCAATACAGTATGGCAGCTGTTCCACGTGTGTGCAGTATGTGAGGTGTGATGTGTCATGCAGAGCTGGTATACAGGAGGGTGTGCTCCAGCTCTGTGCAGACCTATGCTGTATGGGTGGACTTAGTCTCTGCAGCCCTGGAACAATTCTCCTGCTCCCATCCCAGGACATCTGAACTCAGAACTTTCGGCCTATCTAGGGACTAGAGAGAGGGGCAGTTTCTGGGAAGGGCTTGGAAAATAACATGTGTCCGTAAGGTTGATCAGCTAGAGGCAAGGAGGACCACCAGAGCAGAGCAGGCTGGCCCTCAGCCTTGGGGAAGCATCGGCAGGACAGACTGGGTCCTTGTGGACTTCTGCATAACAGAAGCCTGTGTAACAGGGCTCACACTGGGGTAGCAGGATCTGGCCTAGCTTCTAGTTCTCAAAGACTGCTGGATGGAGAATGGACAAGTCGAGGGGACCAAGAAAGGCTGTTATCCTATTTCTGCAAGAGGCCACGGACTAGCAGCAAAGTCCCTCTCATGACATAGAATATCTAACACAGTCGCTGTTGGCACTTGAAACTGGAATTTAAATCAAGCACTAATCATTTCAGTAAATTTTACCTATGTAATTTAAAGCTTAGGGAAACACACCCCAGGGGCTGGAGAGATGGTTCAGCTGTGACTTGCTTCTTCGTCTGGTGGATTGGGCACACTCCTCTAGCCCCTGTTGGCATCAGGCACACAGGTGATGCATATACATGCTTGCAGACAAAACGCTCAAACACATCAAATCAAATAAATAAATCTTTTAAGTAAGAAAAGGAAGATGACCCCAGCCAAGGGCCAGGGTTTCATTAACAATTCCTTAGTTCCTTTTGCTTTTTTTTTAGTTTATATTAGTTAAAACATAACTAATATAAAAAACTTGAGCCATATTAGTGGTACATGCCTTTAGTCTGGAGGCAGAGGCAGACAGATCTCAGAGTTTAAGGCCAGCCTGGTCTACATAGAGAGTTCCAGGCCAGCCAGAATTACTTAGTGAGACCTTGTCTCAAAACACCAAAAATAAATAAAATAATAATTATAATAAAAGATTTTTAAATGAATGAATGAATACAGCCTTAAGACTGAAGAGGAACAGTGATGTACAAATTGTAAAAATTTACCAGGAACACATGGGTTTGTTGTGACTTGGTTGCATTTTGATTTTTAGTAAGTACTCAATTTTTAAAAAACTAACCCCCAAACCAGTTCAAACCCTCCAGAAAGCAGCCGTCCAGGTCACTGACCACACTGCCTGGCTGTGAACTTGGACAAGCTTCCACCTCTTGTCCTAGTTTGGTGCCTGTGGCTGTGACAAACTCCATGACCAAAAGCAGCTTTGGGGAGGAGGGAGGTTTATTGCCTCCTACAGTCAATCAAAGCAGGAACTTGGAGCAGAAACTGAAGCAGAAGTCAAGTCGCAGAGGGGCGCTCCCTTGCTGGCTTGCTCCTCAGGGCTTGCTCAGCCTGCTTTCTTATACAACCATGACCAAATGCCCAGGAGTGGGACCACCCACAGTGGGCTGGGTCCTCCCACATCAATTATTAATCAAGAAAAAGCCCCCACAGACTTGCCTACAAGGCAATCTGTTGGAGGTATTTTATCCATCATGGTACTGTCTTCCCAGATGACCCTGGCTTGTGTCCAGTTGACAACACAGTAACCAACACACCTCTGAAAGTTTCAGTTGCTTTAGTGAGGTTGGAATAAAGCCAGCACAGAAAACAAATGCTTAAAACAGCCTCCACAAGGGTCATGTAGCTATGCCAATCAAACAGCCTGGGGTTTAACTCCTCTAGGATCTGAGCACCTCTCTGTGCTGGATCTGAATAACGGCTGGAGTTCCAGGGATAGACATAAATAGACGAGCTTCCACGAAACACAACTTGGTGTAAAGGGGCACAATAGAAGATTGTGGCCCAGAGGGAGGACGACTAGTTCTGCTTAGGGCAAAGTCATGTACAACTTCTAGAGAAGGTGCTGCTTAATCTGGGTTTCAGTGGATGCATAGGAGTTTTCCAGGTAGACCGACAAAAATTAGAACACCCAAGCCAAAGGGACAGTATGGGGGGAAAGTGTGGAGGCCTGAACTGGCAGCTGTCAGAACAGTCTGTGCAAGGTCGACCAGAAGGAGCTTTCTCTAGGCATTGCCTTTACTTCAAGCATAGAAGGTGTTTAAGCCAATGGGGCAGTAAGGCTGGGTCCCATCTCCTCATTCTCAGGAGCCAATTATAGATACTACAGAGAAAGAACACTGACTTCTGCAGTCAGTCCAGACAGTGAGCTTGCCTGAAAACTGGGCCCGCGGTTCTCCTATCTGTAGCACATCTGCCGCGAGTTAAAGGGGATAAGGGGAATGTTGGCCAGATACAGACTAGCAAGAGGTACTCAATACCACCTCCATGGCTCTGCTCCACCCAACTGGCCTGTGGGAAGGAGCAGACCAACCAGGCCAGCATGTCCGCACCCACCCGCTTCGTGCCCCATGCACACCCAGCAAGCTCTTCTAGGCAGACTGGCTGATCCTGACTTGCTCTGAGTGGGGGAGGTGTAGTGCTCAGGGTTCCATGTTCGTCCTCGGCCGGGACCTTCTGTTAGCTCTTATCACAGCCCTTTTGTCCCAAAGTCACTCAGGCAGTTGAGATGTCCCCACAGACAGGTCCCTAGACCCCCATCCTCCCTGCTGTACACTGGGGTGCATTCTGTGGTTGTGTGCGTATTATGGGTTTGAGAGTCTCCAGTGTCCCCAACTTGCTAGCCACCAACCAACCCTCATATACCCTCATATCCCCTAAACTCCTTATAGCCCTCTTAGGGGACTCCTGCCATTCCTGGAGACCTCGTCTATGTCACCCTTCTCTCTGCTGGGAAGGCCCCTCCTTAATACTCTTCCACCCACCTGACCCCCATCCAGTAAACGCTTACTGAGTCGGTTAGGCCCTGCCCAGCTGCCTCCTCTTCGGAGAAGGCTTCTCTGATTCTCAGCCCAGCAGCCAGCCCTGAACCACAGGCCTCTAAGTCACAGTGACTGAGAACCACACAGACTCAACTCCGACATCGCTAGGGCCTCTGGGTAAATAATACGTGAAAGAAGGAAAAAATGGATCAACCAACCAGCTGCTTTACTGCCCTGCTCTGAAGAGCGGTGGTGTGGGCAAGAGTGGAGCAGACTCTCGGCCAATACCGCAGTAACCTCACACACTGCGGTGTGAGTGGCACCCTCTAGAAGAGGACACAGACCCATCCGGGCCATCAGTGCTGTTGCTGGAGCTCGGGGACGCAGGCTTCAGGCTCTGATTCACTCGGCTCAAATGTTAGTTTTGCAACTACCAGCTATGCACCTTGAAGGAAGTAACTTAACCTCTCTGATCTTCTGTCCTGAGATGAGAACAAGTCCCCACCCCCTAGCACTGAGGCAATAGGAAATGCCTAGCATAGCACAGGCTTAAATAACTCCAGCCACTTCCCTGGACATCAGGAATACTTGTTGCTCTCCCTAACATCCAGCTGTGTTCACAAAGGCACTTCTACCAAGAGCCTAGGCCAAGGTCTCTCCCGACTGGCTGTGAACCCTTGTTGTCCTTGCTCCCAGGACCAGCGCCAACCAATTTACTGTGACACTGAGCCTGTAGAATCTCCCTCATGGGCACCTACAAACTCGTGTGAGAATCCGCACCTAAGCGTGGCAGGTGGAGCCAAGCCCATTAGAAGAAGCAGGACAGGCACAGCTGAGTCCCAGCAGCACCCAGCCACTCTAGATCAGGGACACACTTGGTGTCCCCACAGCAGGTGCGCGTTGTTTATGCTGGTTCCCAGGCAGCAGAATCCAGCAGCCTTGGCCAAGAGTTCTAATTTTAAACATTGGGCTCTGGGCGGGCAGAATTAAAGGTCAGATCCTGGAAGGCTATCCAAATGATGCACACACTAAAAAAAGATGACTCTCCGTACAAAAAGACATCCTGCCTCTGTCCCACTGTCTACATTGCCTGAAGTGACAAGGACACACCTGTCAGGACCACCTGGGGGAGGCTTCAGGAGGCATTATCATGACCCATTCCCTCTTACCCCAAGCCGGTAGTCTCCAAACTGCTGGACTCCAAGAATTCCATTTGGGAACCCCAGGGACCCCAGACAGGAGATTCTTGGGGCTCCATTCAGGTGTCCTAATGTTTTTCATTTATTGGACTTGTTTCTATGAAAGTCCTAATCACGACCCTTGCAGTGAATTTGTAGCACATGCTAGCTCCTTCCTGTAGGCCCCCATCTGATGTCTGGTCTGATGACAACGGCACATCTTTATGGTGTCATTTACCAAGGTCCTTTGTCTGGTGGCTCTTGCCTAGTGTTGGGAAATGGAAGGGTCTGGCAGATTCAGGGGTGATATGTAAACCCCCAAATTGTGGGTGGTATCTTGTTCTTCCAGCCAAGGCTCAGGTGACCCGCTGCTGTAGTTTTTCTACAGCCTGAGATGGCCATTGCTGCCCAATGTCCCCTTCAAGTCATGGGTTAGTAGAACAATGGGCCTTGTACTTTACCACCCTTTCACATTTCTAAGCAGGATTAAGTCTAACAGAGCTCCCCACGCTCGCCATCCAATTGCGTGCAAGTACGGTTTACACAATTGAAGAGGCATAATGACTTAGCATCCCCTTTATTTGGTGGCACACTCCTGTCCCTTGTCCCTTGGCAGAGCTCCCTTGTGCCTAGGCACAAGCTTTCCAACTCAAAGACCAGGGCCACAGATCCTCGTCTGTCCTGGACCTCGCCCTCGCCCCGGCCACAGTCCTTCAACACAGCCCCCACCGCCAGCCGGTGACTCTATTGTTCAGCCGCTTCCGACCCCAAGTGGGAACTGGAGGCGCCGGCCCTTCCTGCTCCAGGCCAGGCCCTGGGGAAGAGCAGCGGTCCAGCGCCGGGCTGCACATCCGGCTGCTGAGCCGCCACTGTATGAGGCCAATAGGGGGCTCTGGGCTCGGGTACCGCCAGTCCCAATTTGCCCTCAGCAGCTCAGGAGTCTGAAAGCCACCTGATAGGGCCACCTTAGCATAACTCCAGGGTCTGGATCTCACAGTCAAGTGCTCGCTGGCTATCCCCAAAGATGCAGGCATGACACCTTTTAGTGACAAGCTGGTCCAATGGGTACCTGACCTTGGTACAAAGTCTCTAAATCCATACTTTCCAAGGATGGAGAGCTTTATTTTTTCCATAGAACAAAATGTCGCCCAATAACTGCAAGCTTGCCCACTGTACAGCCGTGGGTAAGCTGCGGCCCCTTTCTTTGCCAGTTTCCTTCTTCTAAGATGGCTACTAGAGCCGGGCGGTGGTGGCACCAGCCTTTAATCCCAGCACTCGGGAGGCAGAGGCAGGCGGATCTCTGTGAGTTC
>LOJH01000957.1:1645-35609 GCA_001685095.1 Ellobius talpinus | reverse complement strand
CAAAAAAAAAAAAAAGATGGCGGCTAGAACAGCACCTACTACAGTCACTGTTGTGAGCACTGGAGAGATCACACATCATTCAGTCGTTGCTTTTCTAAAAGTAAAGAGAGCCAGGGTGACTAGCTAGCCCTACCCCCTTCCTGGATGTGGATCTTTGGTGCTAAACTCAGGACAGCCCTGGCACACTGGTGAGATGGTTCCCATCACCAAGCTGATCTGGTAAAGTTCAGATGGCTCCCAGCAGGGCAGGAGGAGGTCCCAGTTTTATGCTAATGGCAATGTTTCTTCCAGAAACCCTTGGGTCCTTGGTCCTGGTCTCTGCACCGTGTCCTTGCTTAGCCACAGGAAGACCAGACGTTAACATTAAAAAATTTTCCACGTCCTTCAGGGCAATCATTTGATGCCAGAAATAGTTGTCAGGATTTGGGAGTTAGCCCAGGCCACTAAAAGTAGCTCCATTGCCCCCTGGAAGGCCTGTCCCCAACCAGCACCTTAAATGAACAAGAGTGCTGCTGGGCTGGCTAGCTGGCTGAGGACACACAGGAGGTCATCTCCACTCAGCTTCCTCAGACCCAGACACACCCTTCTCTCCACCCAGGAGAGCAGGGTACAGTCACTAGAGTTCACGCCTGGACAGTCACGGGGCAGCCTTACCCTCCTTGCCTAGCCGCACCGCCACAGACCTTAACACAGTTCCATACATGAATAACAGCACAGATGCACACCCATGCTGAGTACCTGAGAGCCCAGCTCTCCCGTCTCCATCCCCAAGGCGGTGTCTCCGCTTTTGTTCTTCCCCAATTTCTACCTGGCTTTCGAGAAGATGGACTGTTTAATTAATTTTTTATGTGTATAAGTGAGAGCCTTGTGAGTTTATGTAGCCCATATGCGTGTAGCTGTGTGCCCTCTGATTCCAGAAGAAGGCATGTATCCTCTGGAGCTAAAGTACAGGTAGTTGTGAGCTACCTAATGTGGGCACTGGGAATCCATCCCAGGTCTTCTGCAAGAACAGTAAATGCTCTTAACGGTTGAGTCATCTCTCCAGCCCCATGGTCTGTTTTTTTGTTTGTTTGTTTGTTTGTTTTGTTTTGTTTTCTTCTGGCATCCAGGATTGAACCTAGAACCTCAAGTATGCTATATACCACCAACGTATGTCCCCAACCCTTTCTTTACAGTTTATTTGGAGACAGAGTCTCACTGATTTACCCCAGACTGCCCAGAGCAGCGACTGTGAGGCTCCAGGTCACTCTGTGCTCTCTCTGGTCAGGAGGGACTCTGTCACTGGAGGGGTGACAGATGAGCAACTTTCCCTGTGGCTGCCCTTTGGAGCTGGAGTCAGAGCCCTCCCCAGGGCAGCCTGGTCTTTGAGAAGGAAAAGGGGCTAGCTCTGGAAAGAAGCCACCTAGGAACCAGGAGAGGGGATGCGTGTCTATTGTACATTTGTCACAGTTCACAGACTTGACCACTAACATGAACTGTGGCCATTGCCTCTCAGCCCCCAGCAGATTCTGGGCTCTGCCAGATGTTGGTGAAAGGCTCTTTGGGCCTTGGGACAGAGGAGAACCCTCCGCACACTCTTTAGTTTTGATCTGAACCTAAAAACACTTTAAAAATTAACTCCATGAAATTATTTTTAAAGACCTATTAATACAAAGTGGGTAAATCTAAACAGTTGCATTGACTAAAACAGTCAACCATGGTAGAAAGAATGTTGCATTATTGCCTTAACAGAAAAATCTAGAAAACATTGGTTAGCTAAGGTGGGAAGGATGGGTACAGAGAATGAAAAAATATATATGGTCTGTATTTAAAATATGTTGGCAGGAATAATACATTCCATTTTTTTCAAACTTTAAAATTATGTAAAACTAAGGACCGGAAAGATGGCTCAGTGGTTAAGAGCACTTACTGCTCTTGCAGAGGACCCACGTTCTGCTCCCACATCCTCAGGACTCCTGTGACTCCAGATCCAGTGACATATGACATCTGTGAACACCTGCATTTTCATATACACATGCACATACAAACACACACACGGCTATGAGTCGTTTTTATTAAAAGTAATAAAGCCATGTGGGTGGCACATGCCTTTAATCCCAGCACTCAGGAGGCAGAGGCAGGTGGATCTCTGAGTTAGAGGCCAGCCTGGTCTACAAAGTGAGTTCTAAGACAGCCAGGGCTACATAGAGAAACCCTGCCTCAAAAAAAAAAGTAAAATCAAAAACATCCAAAATAAAATAATAAAAAGCTATCTTAAAAATATGTTAAACTGTATAAATTTGTCAACACTCATTAAACTGAAAAACTAACACTAGATGTGCTTGTTGAGATCAAGTTTATTTCTCTAGGTCAGAGAGGTGCTCACCAGGACTAATGACAGGACTCTGCTTCATGGGGTCCTTCTCAGAAACATGGCCGCTAACATGCTTTTCCCTAGTTGCAAACTGGCCCCTGAGCCTGCCTTGGTAGAGCCTGAGCCTGCTCTGGTAGAAGACACAGTGCCCAGAAGGCAAATGACTTGATCACACTCCACTTCTGTACAGACCCTCTAGAAACCAGTCTCCATGGGGCCAGTGCAGACAGCCAGATGGATGCTGCTTAGTCTGTGCTGGAGCCAAGGTACAGGCCCCTCATCTGCAGCTGCATCAGTCCAGGGCATTCCCACTGGGTATGACATCCACCGGCTAGTTGTTTTGTAACTGTCATGGCTGCGGATGCCGTTCTTGGAGGACAGCCATGCTACGTGACTGCAGTGTCAGGACAGACAGGCTGAGGGCAGGTGGAGCCTGGTGGATGCCTCTGAGTGGTTATCTCATCTAAGCGTTAACCATAACAAGCCCCAGCTGTGACCTTAGCGTGCCGTGGTCCTGCTGCAGAGTTCCACACTTCAGTGAGCAAACTGAACCAGTCGTCGTATCCTCCCCACATCGCCGGTCCCAAGGAGAAACAACTCACATTTCAAAACTTAGTCCTCAAGAAAGTGACGTGGTATCAGTGAGCTACTTTGAAAAAGCTTGTCTGCCTTCCTGCCCAGTAGCCTGATCCCTTATCTGGGTGGTTCTTAACCTCTACTTTCTAATTCTTGGTAAACTCTTTTAAACCTCCCACCTCTCCAGTTTTTCACGTGCTTTCTTGCATGGTTCAGGTCGGCTGCTGTGGTGTCCCTGGACTTGAGTTAAGAACATCCCAAGCTGAGCTCAGCAATGCTGTCAGTTCACACGTCAGGGACACTGTCATGGGTTTCTTGTAAGTGGAAAAGATGGACACTTAGAGGTTCATAAGAAAGAGACAGTTCAGAGCCAGAGAGATGATTCTGTGGTTAAGGGCACTTGCTACTCAATCATGAGGCTTAGAGTTTAGACCCCAGAATCCACATCAAGAGGCTCATAGAGGCTGGGCAACGGTGACGCACGCCTTTAATCTCAACACTCAGGAGGCAGAGATTGAGGCCAACCTGGTCTACAAGAGCTAGTTCCAGGACAGGCTCCAAAGCTACAATGAAGCCCTGTCTCAAAGAAAAAAGAAAAAAAGAAAAAGAAAAACAACAACAACAACAACAACAACAACAACGAAAAAGAGGCTCACAGCAGATCGAACACCTTCCTCTGGCCTCCACAGGCACCCACATACTCTCTCTCTCACACACACACACACACACATATACACACATACTCATAGGATAATTTTTTATATTTAGTTCATATAGTACTTATACACTCCACAGCTTCATATAACATGATGGGGAGGGCATAGAATACAGCATCTGTAGATAAAGATACGACTACTCTATTCAAACTCAGCCCCTGCATATGAGGGTGAACTACTCTACTGGGCCATGGAAACTCTTCATTTAGGAGGCAAATCTATTCTAATTTAGATTGAAGAAATCCAGATTTTGTTTTGTTTCTGGATAGAATCTTGCTAGGTAGCCCAGACTGCCCTACAACCTTGGCCAAATTCTGCTCTTAAAGAGAAAGGCATTATCTTTATCTTCCTGCTCCAGAAACAGATCTGCCTCTGTCCCAGGCTAGACACTTGCAAACATCCTTGAAGAGATGATTTTGTAAAGGGTCATACCATAGAAGCAGCTGTGGAGATTCATCCTTCCTGTAGCCTACCATGACCCACCCAGAGTCCTTCTGTCTCCCATCCCTGGTGTCATCCCTAAGATTTCTTCATGAGTCACCATGGTCAGCCCAGCTCCAGGCATTATCTGTTGGGGAAGAAAAGCACAGACCCTCTTTATGGAGCCTGCTTGCTAGTGAGACACATCGTTAGCTTGACTCATACAAAGGGCTATCTTGGGCTGCAGAACTGGCTGGGGAAGACAGGACATACCCTTGACTAAAATCTGTGACTAAGAACAGATGTAGAGAGAGCTCAGACATTAAGAGCTTACTGCTCTTGCTGAGGACCTAGGTTCAGTACCCAGTATCTTCACTAAGCAGTCACAACCACCCCTAGTTCTAGGACTAACATCCACGGGCATCTACACGTGAGCGGTGCACATAAGCTCATACAAGAACACATAAATACACACCAATAAAGTCATTGGGCGTGGTGGCGCACACCTTTAACCCCAGCTCTCAGGAGACAGAGGTCAGTAGGATCTCTGTGAGTTCAAGGCCAGCCTGGTCTACAGAGTGAGATCCAGGACAGCCAAGGCTGTATACAGAGATCTTGGAGTGGGGTGGGTGGGTGAGGGATATTGGGGGATTTCTGAACATATGATCAGTTTAACAAGGGTCTGTGCACCTACTGAGCACCAAGGACACATAGTAGGGCTCTGCATAGTCAGAAGATTTTCCAGCTAGACTGAAAAGTGGAAAGCTGAATGTGTGACTTCCCATGTTGTTGGGACAAATACCTGACAGAATCTGTTTAAAGAAGGCCACTTTCGGCTCACAGGTGGGAGCAGACAATCATGATCAGGAAGTCACGGTAGCAAGAATGAGGCTGCTGATTGTATTTATCCACAGTCAGAAAAGAGAGAGAAGATGCTGGGGCTCAGCTCACTGCCTCCTTGTCGTTCAGTCTAGCAGCCCAGATGGGCCCTCCCATGTCAGTTAACTTAACCCAGGAAATCCTTCAGACACCCACTAAGATTAGTTTCTGACATGACTCTAGATGCCGTCAAGCTGTCAGTCCGTCCACACCATGGGTCAAACCAATCATAGACCAAAGCCGGGAATCACAGACTGTGTCCAGCATATGTGAACATGTCTTTCACTCTCCAGGTGTCAGCATTGTATTCCTAGAGACCTAGATATGACCACAAGGCCAGACAAGCTGAAGGGAACATTAAATAAAACATTGTGTCAGGCCAACAGCAGCAGGAGAAACAGACTGGAGTTTCTCTTCCACTCTGTAGACACAGCCTCTGGCTAGTACACTGGAAACAAAGTCTCAGGTCTCTTGGGTACTATGCTAGACAAGCAATATCACTAGTGGGCTCCCAGGTCCTGTATGGTTGAGGCTATGGGCACCTCTCTTCACAGAGGCTACATGGGAAGAATAAGCAGAGCCAATCCCTGGAGCAGCCAGGCAGCATCAGGTCACAGTTAATGTATGAGTGAGGACTCTAATGGTGTTCTTTGGGCTGGGGACAAGGCCATTTTAATTTTGTTGCATATTTTTCAGCCTCTGAAGATTTCCTGTCCATGATGAACCCATCTTCTCAATGTTTAAGGAGTAAGGACCTGAAGCTCAGAGAAGTTAAGTGATTGGATGAGTGTCACACAAGAAAATGATATACTTGGGGCTAGAACACAAATCTCCTGGCTCCTCAGAAAGGGTTAATTGGTGAGAATGTATGTTTGTTGAGGGATATTTTGATTGCACTCTGACACTCCCAAGACTGCCCAATAAAGTTAAACCTTAAATCAAGGGGAGGAGCCAATGACTAACTGACCAGAATTGGCTATAGAGAAGCCAGGAATTTGGATAGAGAAGAAGGAAAGGGTAGAGACTAAAGTTTGAGCTTGCTATGCGTCTCTTGTAGAGTCTCCAGTCCAAAAAAAAACAAGGTCAGCTAGTTGCTTCTCAGCCTCTCTGAGATATCAGGTTTTCACCCCAACTTTTAACTCCAAAGTCTTGTTGATAAATAGAATGACAGAGAGCTAATTTAAACCTATATCTCATGATAGCAGAGTTGGTAGCTGAACTAGAAACACTGCTGGGCTGCAGCCTAAGTGGCTGATGAGGCACTGACTGAGAGGCCATGGGATGGCAGGTAATTAAAGTATCAGTAAATTTATGTGCAACTGCTAAGTTGAAAAAAACCCCATCATTTTGTGCTCCAACATATGACATGACCACACGGATGGAGAAGTCATGCCTGGGTCTTTCTAAAAGCCACTTGTGGGACTCCAGAAAGTGGGCTCCATGCTTGGGAATCTCAGGAGAGGCTCTAGCCCTCAGCTGATGGAGCTCCTGCTGCAGACAAACTGAGAAGTCAGCAGATACTTGGGAAGTCCTTAAGGAGAAAGTTGAATAATATTAAAAAGAAAAATCTTTCCCATGTGAAGAACCAGAAATATAACAACACAGGGAGTTAGGACTCTGTATAGTGTGGATGGCTTGAATATGGAAAAAATAAAAGAGGGGATAAACCACTTAACTGGGATTGACATAATGCTGATTACAATTACTATACGTTTGGTAATTCATTTTTTATCCTTAAAAAGTGGTTTAAGAACTGTGCCAAAAATGAAAATTTGACTAATATAATACAAGACTTACTAATAAAAGTAATAAAAATCTGACTGATAAGATACAAGCCTTAGAAAGACTTACTAATAAAGTAATAAAAGTTTGACTAAGATACAAGTCTTACAAGGACTGGCTATTGATAAGATATAAGCTTTATAAAGACATTCTACTGATAAGATACAAGCCTTAGAAAGACTAATGAAAATAAGAAAAATTGATGGAAGATACAAATCTTAGAAGGACGTACTATTGACAAGATACAAGCTTTAGAAAAACCTACTAATGAAAATAAGAAAAATACATGCAGACAGAGGAATTTAGAGCAGAACCTACCACACCATTGCATTATGAAACAGAAGAGGAACCATCTAAGGTTATTAGAAAAACAACCTTAATTTATCCAGTTACCATACAAGAATGATGACCAAATGATAGGCACCCCCCAAGGCTATGCAAATGTTAACTAGGATCTGTAGAAATGTTAGATTCGAAGAGATTTAAGGAAGCAGTTGTTTCATATGGTATATATGCAGCCTTTGTGAAGTAGATGTTCAATTCATGGACAAACCAGACAGGATTATTCCACAAAACTAGAAAGATTTAGCTACAGCAATATTGGAAACTGGTCCTCACTTACAGTGGAAAACATGGTGGAGAGAGAAAGCTAGGGTCACAGAACAATGAAGTAGGGCTAGAGGTATCGAAATTTCCCAAGACCAGCTTCTCAGTGAGGGCCAGTATGATGACTTGCAAAGACAGCTTATATTTGATGATCAAACCTTGGTTCTATGCCATAAAGCAGCTTTGAATGCTTGGTACAGAATTGAAGAATCAGGAAAGAAGACTGAGTCATTTACTAAAATTATACAAAGTTAGACAAATATTACTTGAATCTTCAGCTTTTGAAAATGCTAATTCAAAATGTGAAAGGGTGGTAAGGCTTTTAGAAGCAAGATCAATACCCATCAATGAATGTATCTGAAATACAGTTGATAGTGGATCTCATAACAATACTTGGATAGGGGAAGTGATTTCCAAAAATTTCAAGAAAATCAAATGTCAGATGTTTAATTGTGGTAAACAAGGTCATTTGAAAAGGGATTATAGGCAAGGTATTCCTAGAAACAATGTTTTTTTTTCTAGAAAGAATCCAAACAGAAGGATTCCAGAAGGTCCCAGCCTTCTGGAGTATGCAAAAGGTATGGCAAAGTCCAGCGTTGGATTAATGAATGCAAATCAACAAGAGACAGGCAAGGCAAATGTTTATCATTGGTAAATGCCCTGAGGGGCCTCCTGCAGGTTTCAATATCAAATCAAATCATAGAAACTCATCCACAGAACAAGTAAAAGACTTAATACTTGTTGTAAAAATCACAGTGCTCTGAATGTGATCAAAGACAGAACAGCTTCAACAGACACAACGAAAAATTCAGGAGAGACCAGAAAACAAATATTTTGGCAAACTGCTATAAATGATCAAAGATCAAAGTTAAATATACAAATAAATGGCACTGAAATTGAGAGTTTGGTAGACAGATGTAACAAAAATTTCACCAAAATCTTGGTATCCAAATTGGCCCCTTCAGGATGTAAATATTCAGTTTCTAGTAATTGAAACTTTATCTCCGGTAAAACAAAGCACAAGATTGGTCTAGTATATAGGGCCAGAAGGACAGATAGGAAAATTAAAACCATATGTCACTAACACAGCAATAAATTCATGGGACGTAATTTGTTGCAGCAATGGAAAACACAGATTAACATTCCTCCAATCTCAGAAAAAAACATAAAATAAAAAATGCTTCTGAGATAAATATTAAAAGGTATTATCAAGAACAGTCACCATCTGTTCAAATTATACATAAGCAGGACACAAGAGCTATTGATCTTTCAAAGGTACCAATGGCCCTGCCTTTAAAATGGTTAACTGGCTGGGCAGTGGTGGTGCATGCCTTTAATCCCAGGACTCTGGAGGCAGAGGCAGGTGGAACTCTGTGAGTTTGAGGCCAACCTGGTCTGTAAGAGCTAGTGCCAGGAAAGGCTCCAAAGGCACAGCAAAACCTTGTCTCGAAAAACAAAAACAATACAAAAAACAAAAACCAAAAGAAAAAAACCAAAAAGGTTAGCTGAAAACCCTGTGTGTATGGAACAATGACTTTTGGCATCAGAGAACTTACAGGCACTAGAACAGTTGGTTCAGGAGCAGCTAAATGCTCAGCATATTAAAGAATCAACCAGCCCTTGGAATTCTCCTGTATTTGTCATTAAAAAGAAATATGGAAAGTGGAAAATGTTAACAGATCTAAGAGCCATAAATAATGTGATTTATACCATGAGCTCTTTACAGCCTAGAATTATTTTAACCTTCTTTATTACCTAATGGGTGACTTATAATAGTGATTGATTTTAAAGACTGATTTTTTTAACCATACCTTTACAAGAACAGGATAGAGAAAAACTTGCCTTCATAGTGCCTACTTGTAATTCTCAGCCTGTTAAAAGGTACCATTAAAAAGATCTTCCATGAGGACTGTTAATCAGTCCCACCTTATGTCAATATTTTGTACAACAGTCATTAGAACTAATTTGTAGACAGTTTCTTCAATCTATAATTTTACCATTATATGGATGGTATCTATCTTACTAATTGGTTCAGATGCAGATACTTTAGAAAAAACTGTTTGATGAAGTAAAGAGAACTTTGCTTTGTTGAAGAATTACATATTGCTCCTCAAAAACTACAAAGAGGTGAATTCTATTAATTATTTATGATAAAAGATAGGTCTACAGAAAATTCAAACAAAGAAATTACAAATCAGGAAATATCTACTACAGACTATTAATGATTTTCAAAAATTGCTGGGAAATATCAACTGGCTATGACCCACAATTGAATTAACAACTCAAAAGCTAAGTAATTTATTTCTAACCTTACAAGGTGATAAGAACTTAAACAGTCCGAGAAAACTATCATCTGAGGCTGAGAGAGAATTGGTTCTGGTAGAGAAAAGAAATTACAGGATGCAAATGTGGATCACTTAGATCCAGAGCTTGACTGTATTCTGGTCCTTTTACCTTCTACTCATTCTTCTATAGGAATTTTTAAGCAGCGAGGAGATAATATCTTATAATAGATATATTAGCAAAAAGACTTAAAAAATGGAGACCTATGTAGAAAAGTTTTCTGAACTGATTCTGAAAGGAAAATTGAGACTTCATAAATTAACAGGAATAGACCCAGCAGAAACTGTGGTATCTTTTACTAATGCCTTATTATGTACAGAAAATGAACTTTGGCAAAGAGCTTGCTGTAATTTCTTGGGAAAGCATGGCAACAAACATCCCAAAAGCAAGAGACTTCAGTTTATAAGAAGAATTAATTGGAACCTTTTTCATATAATAAAGGGAACAACAATTTCTGGAACCCTTACATTTTTTACCCATACAAATAAATCAGGAAAGACGGGTTGTAAGTCTCAAGACAGGCTTTAAGACAGGAAAATTAAGTAAAGTGGCTCAAAGCCCTTATGATTCTATTCAGAAATCAAGATTATATGCTATTCTCATGGTATTATTAGATTTTTGAGAACCTCTTGATATATTAACTGACTCTCGATATGTAGAAAGAGTTGCTTCACATATTGAAACTGTTGAGCTTCTTCCAGATAATCCAGAGTTAACTTTGTTATTTATTCAACTACAAGTAAGAATCAGAAATAGAAATCATTCCTTGTCTATAACACACATCAGATCCCATACAGGTCTACTGGATCCTCTAGCACAAGGCAGTGTTAAAACTGATAAACTTTTGGTAGGGAAGCCTCAGAGTTTCATAAGAAACACCACGCAAACAGCAAAGATTTGAAGAAACATTTTTCTATCACTTGGCAACAAGCCAAAGAAATTATAAGGAAATGTTCTACTTGTTTTTTGTATAGTCAAACTCCATTACCTGCAGGAAGTAACCTAAAAGGTACTCAAAGAAAAAAATTGGCAAATGGATGAGTTTCATTTTTCAGAGTTTGGAAAATTAAAATATATGCATCATACCATAGAAACATACTCAGGGTTTCAATGGGCAACTGCTTTACGTTCTGAAAAGGCTGATTCTGTAATTATACATTTATTAGAAGTTATGATCATCATGGGGATACCTATACAAATCAACTGACAATGCTCCAGGATATGACTATAGTAAAATGGAACTGTTTTTTGCATATTACAACATAAAGCATATTACAGGTATAACACACAATCCTACAGGACAAGAAGTTATAGAAAGATCTAGTTGTAATTTAAAAGATATGCCCCATAAACAGAAAGAAGCAATAGAGACCTCCAGAGATAGGTTGCACAATTCTTTATTAACTTTAAATTTTTAAATGCTAATGAAAAAAACAATGGCCATGGAGAGACATTGGATAGTAGAAAAAAACTGTCGAATTAAATCAGCCTATATATTTTAAAGATGTGTTGACCTCAGCATGGAAACAAGAATATGTGTTATGTTGGGGAAGAGGTTTTACTTTTATTTCCACAAGAGAAGGAAGGCTATGGATACCATCAATATTAATAAAGATCAGATTTGAACAGGAGAGACCTCTTGATTAGGAAATGTGATAGTTCATCAAACAGCTTGGTCATTCAATCCAAGCTAACTTATAAGACTAACAAATGCCTTTTATCTGATCACGTATGAAAAAATAATTTTTTTATTATTAAAAGATAAATATTTTTCTGTTGATGAAAACCATTTTGATTTAACAAAAAGAGAAAAAAAAGGAACTCCTCAAAGTTAGGATTGGGGCAGGGTTTTGTTTTTGTCTTTCCAGGAGAATAAGAGCATCCAACTAAGAAATCTGAAGATCACTGGACAAATGAAACATCTGAAGAGGTACAAATCATCAAGAGAAAAATGTCCCAAGAAAAAGAGTAAAATTGGGCCTAAAGCTATAGCACATTTCTAACAGGATAAAATTTCATAAATCTTCTCAAATATTTTTTTGTTCATCTCTACAAACATAAAAGGCAAATTGTCTTTTTGTGGTCCCAATTCAATTAAAAATCAAAGCTGGATTTTGAGTTGGAGTGTAGCTCTCTTCCTCACTAAACCCAAGCAAGTTTGTTAAAGGAAAATCCAAAATCTCTGTCTCATGTCAGAAAAGTCACCTGATATGGGAAAGAAAAAAAAATTAAGGGACTATTCTATTGTCACTAATCTCATAATCCTTTGGTTTTATTTTGACTCTCTAAAACTTCTCTTAAGGTATAAATATTATCTCTAAATTTATGGTTATACACACACATACATATATAAACTGTCTGTCACGATATTAATGGTCACATAGAGTACTAACTAATTCTAGAAATGGGCTTCATCTAGCTTCCTGTATGTGATTTCAGGCTTAAGTCAAAAGCAGGTAACTATGAATTAAGTTTGTGTACCTTGCCGGGTGGTGGTGGCGCATGCCTTTAATCCAAGCACTCGGGAGACAGAGGCAGGTGTATCTCTGTGAGTTCAAAGCCAGCTGGGTCTACTAAGGGCTAGTTCCAGGACAGACTCCAAAGCTACAGAGAAACCCTGACTCGAAAAACAAAACAAAACAACAAAAAAAATTGTGTACCTCGGATATGCTTAATAGATTGTAGTCCTTTAACCTTTCTGAGATCCGCTACATAGGATGTTTAAAATGTTTAAGTTTTCTGCAGTAAAACCATGACTATTCCTTCTAGTAACCTTTGAAGTCTCAAAACAAAAAGCATGATGGGTCCCCACAATGATGATTTCACCTGGGTTGTGGTAACAGTATTAAGCTAACAACCATCACCAAAATATCAGTTTTGGGCTACAAACCACTCAGGACAGTTTCAAAGCTGCTAACTGAGAGGGTCCAAACTGACAGAGCACCCTAGCCAGGACTTCAGATAAGCACTGCACTTTCCCATTACACAGAGACTGGACACCAAATGCTGCAGCTAATGTTCCCAGGATTTGAATTAGCTCAATTTTCTCAGAGTCCCCTAAAGATGTTGTCACCCCCAAACAGCAGGAAGTAATTTTAAAAATATTATGCCCACATTCCCAAGTGGTAGTGTGGGTAGCTTTTTGTTGTTTGGTGGGTTATGAATGTTTGTCATCATTTGGGGAGGTTGCAGATTATTACTGGTCATGGTAAGGGAGGAAACTAAGAAAGGGAAGTTAGATTCAATGATCTCTTTCTGAAAAGAAAAAAGAGATATAGGAATGTTAGGATAAAAGGGTAGACTATTAAATCTACTTTAAACTAAAAAGCAACTATTAATCTCAAATATTTTACATTGGTATGGACTTTTGTACACTGATACAAATTTAAAGTTATATTTGTTATACTATGTGTATGTGTGTGTGTTTCTACTTTTGTTTAAGGGATTGTAGCTATGAAGCTCGTCTAAATAGGATTTAGGGTAACAAAGAAACAATGATTAATAGTCATCAACCAAACTTATAGTCCTATTAGGTATGTTTTCAAGATCAAAAGATATATATTTAAAAAATAGATAGATGGTCTTCAAACACTTCAAAGACCTACAGAATATGCCATTTAAGATGTTTTAATAACATAAGGCTTTTCATGACAATAAGATACATCTGCTCCTGACAGCACTAATCTACTTCAAAAAAGACGACAGGCATCAAAGAACTTCCATATGGAGTTTGCTTTCTTTGTTGTAAAGTTAACCACTGGGCAAAAAACTGCCCTTACCTTGACTACTAACAGTATTCTGTCCAAATTGGACAAGCAGGACACAAAAGAAAATAATTGCTGAACTTTGCCTAGACAAGGTAGAACAGTCCTTTAAAATTCCTACTTCACAGAAAAGTCTGTCAGACGTTCTAGGCCTGTAGGACAAAGATGGGTGCCCAAACTGATAAGTTTTGAATCATTGGTTATTGGAAATTCACTGCTGCCAATGTAATAAACCAATCAAACTGAATTATTAAATCTAGGTTTAATGAACAGAGCAAAGCAACTCCTGGGTGACTGACCCTTAGGAGAGCAGGAGAAGAATCATGTGCAAATATGGTTTCCAGGTCTTTTATAGTCTGTAGGCATGGTCTCAAGCAGCCCCAGGGAGTGGCTGACTTTTGGTGGGCTTTCTCAGGGGTGGGATTTAGAATGGGAGGAGTGAGACCAGAGTGTGAAACGGGGCCCTTGGCTGGAGATCCTCAACATCCCAACCTTCTTAGGTATATTCAGACGCTGGTAGGGTTTCTACCTAAACACCAGCATTGCAGAGGAACATTAGGGTGACTGTCCAGGCAGTCAGATGTTTCCATCATTTCCTAGTTTTGGAAATTCATTGCTCTGCACTTCCTATTTAATCGGGTAATATTATATCCTTCTTGGGTATCTGATGGGGTTGAAACTAGATAGTTATATAGTTTTTGGTTGAAACTATATAGTTATAGTTTTCCTTAGTTATGATAGAAAGTAAATTAGGTCCAAAACTTTTGACTCACCAAGATAGGCTAGATAATGGATTATTTTCTTTGCATTTGCCAAATACTAATGGAACGGACACTGTAAATACATTTCTTACTTGATAATTGTTCTTATTGCATATAGTTTTGCTATGTTAAAATTAAAGCCTTTCCTTTTTATTTAGACAAAATGTGGGATATTTGTAACTATGTGAAGATATATTTTTGTTGTTTTAAAAGATCTAAATGGCCAGTAGCTAGGTAGGAGAGATGTGTAGGACCTCTAGGCAGAGAGAAAAAACTCAAGATGAAACTAGGTCCAAGAGGAGACACTACCAAGACACAGAGGGAACTAGATATACAGAATGAAAGAAAGGTAAAAAGCCATGAGGCAAAACATCGATTAATATAAATGGGTTATTTTTAGAGCTAATGGGACAAGCCTAAGCTAAGACCAAGTTTTCATAATTAATAATGTTTCTGTGTCATTATTTGGGAGCTGACAGGCAGGACAGAGAAAGACTTGTTATGTGTTTTGTAGCTATTTCCTCAGAATTCATAACATGACATTTTAAAGTGTGTGTGTGTGTGTGTGTGTGTGATGTGTGTGTTAGACTGAACCCAATTTTTCAAGATTCAAATTTTCCTTCCTGGATGGAGGAAATGTACATCTAAGACACAGGAAACGCATCTTACAAGGCTTAGGAACCTCCTGAAACTTGTAAGCATCTCAAAGCTTCCCAAGGTTATATAAGCAGCGATAATTGTCGGGGAGTGGGAGACTTTCTGACCTTCCAGCTACTTGTCAGTTCCACGGATGTAGCTTTCCAGTGGAGCAACTGCCACAGAGTCACTGCGTGCTATAAATAACCCTAAGCAACCTCACAGTTTCCCTTTCTTACCTGCATGTGAAGTCATTTCTTTGGTCAGTCATTGGTACCCTGTCCAAGGTGAACAGACATTATGTCTCCCCAGGAAAGGTCATGCAATGGTATATGCTAAAGGAGGCTGGGCAGCAAAGCCGGATACAAACCAACCCCACCCCCCACTTAGGGACAAAATGGCATAAACATCTAACAGCAGTACTGAGAGGGAGCAGAAACCACAATCCTAGCCAGCTCTCAGCTTTCTCCCCTCTCCTCAGGACACCAGGTGCCCACTCTGTGAAGTGTCCACTGTTGGAAACAAAGGGCTCTTATCCACCCTTCCTGAGAGCTGGACAGGTGCATGAGCCTCTTGGGATAGAGCTCCAGGAAACGACAGGAGCGCTTATTCCTTACATAAAACCAAGGCTTCAGGCTCTTACACATTCTGGGACCAGAAAGCCCTTCCTATGCTGTGTCTCCAGGCTTCTAGAATGAAGGGTTCTTTTCTTCTCAAGGTCACCTTCTGCCTGTTCTCCTCAAGCAACTCCCTGATCCTACCCCCCCCATCTCCTCTCCACACTCCTGAAGCACTGTGCTCTGTACCATGTGCCAGTCCACCAATGGCGGAGAAAACTGCAGTCAGGGCCATGATGGATCTCCATCTTTGTGTGTCTAGCGTCCAGGAGAGAGTGTGGCACTTCTTGCTTAGGAAGGGCTGCTGGTAGCAGAAATGAAGTCCTTGTCTTGACAAATTAATTACCTGCCTCGGTATCCCCAGTAACAGTCACAGTAGGCCACTTTCACCTGTCCCCCCACCACTCCACGAGCGTGGGTTTTTCTCTCTTTAGACCAAGGTGCCTCTAGCCTCTGCCAAGCATTTCTTCATCTCTTCAGCCATAGTGCCAAGCTGGTGTTCAGTGGTAGCTAGAGAAGTGGTCATTCTCACTACTTTTCCTCCATTGCCCACACAAATCAACTCCCTTCCTTATTGAGCAACTGACATAGAGCAACACAGGGCCCTGAGTGCCAGGAAGGTTAACTGAGAGCTGTGTAGGAGGCCAGAGAAGAATCCCCAACGGCCTCTAGACTTAGGACATTTCCAAGTCGTGGGACACTAAGTTTTCCTACCAGCTGAGAAGCTATGAGTCAAAGCCAGGAACAGCCCTACTGACTTCCCCACCTCAGCAGAGGCCCAGAAGGGGAAATTCTCTCCTGAACAAGAGGGAGGAAATATGGAGAAGTGGTGGGAGGCAGGGTCTCTGGGTGGAGTCCCTAAGTCCAGTTTCCCACTGCAGCCCATTCCCTATCCCAGTCCTGATCCCGGTAGGAGCCTTCCCCCCCTCCCCGCGTAGCCAGGTCCTGGATGGCCAAGGAGCTGCCTGTTTCCTGCTCTCCAGGGCTTTAGGATGCTTTGTTTGCATACCACTGGGTGTTGTGGGAAGCTCTCCAAGGGAAATTGCCTCATGTGGAAGGGAAAGAGATGGCTGAGAAGAAAGCAGTCACTTCCCCTTTGCTGGGGCCCAGGACTCACCCAGAGAGGAAGGAACATGTTTGAGTTCCTCACTTCATCGTGTGTGAGGAACACCCTTGGATTGCCAGGCTGTAGTCTAAGACCAGCTGTCAGGCAGTAAGAAAGACAGATGAGGCCACTGTCCTCACAGATACCTGAACCACTGAATAAATGTCAGGTGATGGGCACCATGCGAAAAGGGAGAGACAAGGAAGAGACAGGGCCTGCCAGGGCTGGGAAGCAGCCTGGTTTAAATGGTGACTGTCAAGGAAGAGCCAATGTTTCCACAGGTAGCTGAAGGGACAGGGGACTGGCAGGAAATCCAGGTGTGGGTCCCTGAGCATCAGGAGAGGTCAAGTCCTTGAATATGGGTGAGTTAGAAGTTCCAGTGTGTACAGAGGAGACAATGACTTGTAATGCTGGAAGTTTCTCTCTAGACTTGTATGCTTCTAATTTCTTTTAACTGATACATAAAATATTGAAATTATATGTTGATGGGTACCATCTGTTTTTTTAATGCACGTACAGTTATGTTTAAGTTAGATTAAATATGTCTGTCACCTCAGTCAATCAACATTTCTTTTTTAAATAATTTGCTTATTTGTTATGCACATTGGTGTTTCACCTGCATATATATCTGTGTGAAGGTGTCGGACCCTCTGGAACTGGAGTTACAGACAGTTGTGAGTTGCCATGTGGGTGTTAGGAATTGAATCCAGGTCCCCTAGAAGAACAACCAGTGCTCTTAACCACTGAGCCCATCTCTCCAGGCCCATCAATGACCATTTTCTATGAAAAAACATTCAAACCCTTTATAGCACTCTGACATGTACAGTGCTATGGTTGTCTAGAGTCCCCTGCCGGTGCAGTAGCTGCCACATCCTCTTGCTCTGAGCTTCCTGTAATTCGCCATCATATCCCATCTCTTCCTCCTGGGTTTTGAGACTCGCTTCCTTCCAGCTAGGCATACTACAACCCCACTAATGAAAAAGAAAACTAGGTGAACTCTGGTACCGGAGGCGTCAGAAGATACATTTCCCAACTTTGAAAGATGAAAGCTAAAAGACAGGCTAAGAAGTCAAGCGTGATTTCTAAAGGTTTGTGCACCAAACAAGACAAGAATTAGAGTGGAGAGTTCACAGATAAGGAGCCTGGTAACCCTCACCCCAAGCTTTCAGTTGCTCTCCAATGGGTAAGCCAATCACCTCACAGGCTCTAAAACCACCCCAGAGTTACCCAGGTCCTGTCGAGCTCTGATTGGATTATAGTTACCCAGGTGCCTAGAGCCCCTAAGAGACAAAGCCAACTGTCTTTTGAGGCTCACCTAAGCCCCAAATGACTGCCAATATTTTTTAACACACCGTGTCCCATACTCAGCCAAAACCAGCCAGACATATGAGAAATAAAGCATGAGCAAAACTCAAGGGTAAGGATGGAGAGATGATTCAGTGAAACGAGGGGCGGGGAGAAGGGTTTGCTGCTCAAGCCTGAAGACCTAAGTTCACTCGCTGGACGCCATGTAAAGGTAAAAGAGAACCAACTTTATGAAGTTGTCTTTTGACCTCCACAAATGTGCACATACCCCCGTCTCTGTCTCCTGTCTTTCTCACACACACATACACACACACCAATAACATCTTTTTAAAGACCAGGTAAACGTGGTAACACACACCTTTAATCCCAGCACAGAAGAATACAAGCCTGAGGCCAGCCTGGAAATTTAGTGGGACTTTATCTCAAAAATAATAATTTTAAAACGTAAAAAAGAGGACTGGGGACCTAGCTCCATGATAAGGCACTCGCCTATCATGTACAAGACCCTGGGTTAATTTCCAGGGACAGAAATTCAGTAAGATTCAGAGAGTTATTGGTTACCCAGTAAAATAAAACAATGCTGTTAGTATCTAAGGAATATGGAAAAACAGTAAGAAGAATTTCCCAGACTAACAAACAGCATTAAGTTGCAGATCCCAAACCTCCACAAAGCACAAGGGATATGCCTAAGAAAAAACCTGCAGAGACACACTAAGTACAAACTTCTGATAATGACAAATTCCTAAACCAACAAGAGGAAAGAAGACAAGCCATCCTCAGAGGGACAGCAGTGAGGTCATGAGGATAATGTCCCGACAACGACAACAAAAGCCTGAAGACACTGGACTACCTCTTCAACGTGATTAAAGAAATAAAGCAATGAATAAATAGAAAAAGAAAGAAACCCCTGAAATTCTTTGCTCAGGGAAATGTTCTTGAGTAATGAGCACAGAGAAATAGTTGCAAGTAAGCTACAGCTGGGAGGTGCAGTCCTCAGATCAGCGCTGAAAGCAAAGGTGAGCTTTGCTTCCATCCGAGCGTCTGCAGTCCCGCTGAACATCCCAGGAGACAGCTCAGGCTACTGCAGCAGCAGAGGCAAGGTGGGAAGGTGGCTGGGCCACACGGGCCACTTTAGAAATGGCTTATTTGGGAATGCAGATATTTTGAAGACAGCCCTGTCTCAGTTTGCTGTTGAATTCAATGCGCGGTGGGGACGCCATTAACAGGTGGAGCGTACTGCAGCAGGAGCCTGGGATGGGGCAAATCCCAGTGTCCATTTGGAATTGCTAGACATGGGTACTTATCAGACACATGACTATGTCTAGGGAGCTATGTGTAGCACAATTTCTAATTGGTCTTAATAATAAAAATCCAGAGTCAGATATGGGGTAAATGCTGAAAGATCAGAGAAGTAAAGGAGCCAGCCACTAGAGAGACTTTTTACCTCCACAGAATCCTTACCCAAGGGGGCAAGATCCTGTCTCCATGATGTCTCCATGAATCCTCAGACTGAATCCTCAGACTGAATCCTCAGACTGAAATGCACTGAGCTCCTGTCTCCTCCTGCCTTATATTCCTCTCTCCTCCCAGCCATATCCCTTTCTGTCTCCACCTCCCTAGTGCTAAGATTAAAGACACGTGGCTAACTAGTGGCTCGCTCCACACTCTGATCCTCAGGCAAGCTTTGTTATAGTACAAACAAAATACCACCACACTCCTGGGTACTTCAGTCTGCATCTAGACCAACACCTCGAACAGAGTTGAAAATTGGAGACTGTCAGCGTGTATTCCTATATTCTTCTTTTCTGCCTTTTTCTTTTGAGTCATGAACGACAGGAATGGTCAAAGGAGCTCTGCGTGTTCTTATCAAGTGGCGAGTGCCTTGTCCATGCGTGTTTCCCTTTGACACCCACCAGAAGCAAATTCTTGATTGCTCTCTTATAGAGGTGTGGGGACTGAGACTCTGAGGTGAGACTTGCTCCATGGACAGTCAGATACCGGCTGATAGGGCAATCCGAGAATTCCAAGCCATGGATACTTAATACAGACTTGCTGAAGGGATGAATGAATGACTGATGTCAGTTGTAGGGAAGATGTATGATCCCATCTTTGTGGTGTGGTCCAGGGCGTGGAGAGGACAGGTCTGGGACTTGGGAGTATGGGGTGCCATCTACAGACCCTTTCGGGGAGCCCATTCTCAGGAGGACCAGTCATATATCCATTATACTAACCCACTTTCCAAAGGTCCTCTCACTGTACCTTCTCAGGAAGCACCCTACTTCCCACTTCCTAGCCTGTGTTTTCCATGGACAACCTGAACAAAGCCCAGGACTGCCGAATTCCTGACCTCCAGGATGGAGGGGGCTTAGCACTCGGAGCTGAGCAGGAAAAAAAGCTGGGTGGCACTTCAGGTGCCTCTTATGAATGAGGAAACTGAGGCTCTGAAAGGGAGGTTCCCTGGCCCAGGTCAGTGGGGCAGGGCAGCGTGATCTCAGAGCAAGGCCACCTCTGCTGGCAAGGCTTTGACAGGCATTACGTGAATGCAGGCTGGCATCATGACAAAGGCAGCACGGCTCACCCCTCTTTCTCTCTGTTAAGGGCACTGTGCTCAGGGAGGGGCATCAATGCTCAGTGACAGAATGGGGACCAGCTGACTCACCCTAGCAAGCCTTGCTAATGCGCCTTTCGTTAGATCAAAGTGCCTTTAGAAGTGAGGGGCGATTGGACCATGTTGCAGACGGGGAAAGTGAGACTTCAAGAGTTTTGCAAGCATGGGGCAGTGGTGGCATACACCTTTAATCCCAGCACTAGGGAGGCAGAGGCAGGTGAATCTCGGTGAGTTCGAGGCCAGCCTGGTCTACAGAGCTAGTTCCAGGACAGCTAGGGTTGTTCCACAGAGAAACCCTGTCTTGAAAAAACAAACAACAACAACAGAAAAGTTTGGCAAGCTTCTGTCAAAATCTGGGACTCAAACATGTCTGACTCAAGTGTTCTATCCCATCCACAGAGCGTCCATTCAAACCTCCAGTTCTGCTGCCCTCTGGGCTCGGATCCTTTTCCCCAGCTCACCACGCAGGCCTCAGTGTGGCTGCTGACTCCTCTGAGCAGCCCGCACCTCAACAACCACAGCCTGGCTTCCTAGCATCCTCTAGATGCCTTGTCTTACGCTCCATCCTTTTCCGTGCTCCTTATCAGCTATCTACTTGTTTTGCGCCAAATAGAGGGCATGTGCAGTCTGTGGAGATGTCTTGGTTGGCTGATCAATGAATGAGGCAATGAATGAGTGGGACGGCTCTTAGCTTTCAAAGCTCGTTAGAAGGGTTTTTTTTTTAGGTGCTTTCCTTAGCAGAACATCTCTGCAAGTCAGCACTGTGAAGTCAGTACCAAAAGAACCCTTTGTTCTCCCCAGAACAAAACCTAGTCCTGAGCTGACACAGAAGAACCTAGGCTGGGCTAAACTGAGCTGTTCTTGAACAAACTTGCCCAGCACAGCCTCAGGCAAAAAAAAAAAGTTCCCGGAGGTGGGCAGCCTTCCTACCTGCTCCCCAGAATGCAAGCTTTAGAGATAAACAGCCCCAGGTGACCAGGATCCGCCTGCTAGGAAGTATGGGAACTCCAGCTCCAGCATGGCAGGCGGGGCCAGCAAGCTGACATTGTTTGCCTCTGTATACAGCAACAGAAACCACGCAGCCAGCACTTCTGAGAGGCACCCCGCCCCCCTTCATTTTAATCTCCCAAACTGACTTGTCAGCAGCAGGAAGTGACATGACAGCTTTCCTCACAAAAGGGAAACTCCTCCTCGTTACCATGGGGATGGAGGCCACTGCGGGATCACAGATTTATATAATCTTAAAGGTGTAGGCACCATGATGTCATCCTGGATAAGCTGAGAAGGGGGAAAATGGATGCCAGAGGCTGCTGGTGCCTAACAAGGGAGCATCAGTTTGCAAAGTTCCCCGGAAAGGAAGGGAGAGGATGCTGTGGAGGCGGTGGGGGCTGAAGTCTAATCTCCTGGATGCCTGGAAACCGCAGAAAAGCACAGAGCAGGCACCCATGCCTTTTCCACAGCCTGGAATTAAAGAGCTGGGATAAAACTAGCCCTTCAGATCCAGGGCAAACTGGTCATTTCACAGGGTGGGAAAACCAGACGTCATTGGAGACAAGGGGATCTAATTGTTGCTCCATAGCCCTCACTCAACATGCTAGTCACTGAAGCAGCTTCTAATTGTCTTTGTTGCACAGAGGAAGAATTGGAGGCCTTGAGGGGCATAGCTTTTCCACCCAAAAATTCAGAGGTGAAACCACAGGGAACACAATGGCTCCAACTCGTGTTGAACAACTTGGGTCGGTCTTCACTCAGACGCCAGTCTCTGCAAGACCACCTACTTACTGCAGGGCACTGAGTCTGCTGCCTTTCCTTTTTCTTTGAAAAATGGATGTGATGTTACAGACTGCGAACACAGGCAAAACACTTAGTGGACCCTGGAACTCAATGGCAGCACCCCCACAAACTGATAGCTGTCACTATCTCATGAGCCTTAAATAATTCAGAAGTGTCTGTGTCAACTCTCTCTGGGAAACTAATATTTTAACGGTTTCTTTTCATCCTGAGATACTGATTTTTGTCCCAAGCACGATGTTTTCTAGAGGACCCGAGCAAAGGTGACCTGTGAGAGGGGTAGCTTCTAGTCTGGGCTGTGAGGTGAGCAGTGAGAACGGGGAGACGTGAGTGAATTGTTTTCCCTGGCAGCTCCCTGAGGCAGCCTCTGTATTTTTCCATTGACTGGATCACACTGGAGATTAATTTAGGTTCAGCCAGTGGCTGCCAAGTTTAAAGCAGAGGACCTGGCCCACGGGAAAAGCAGTCTCTGCATCTGCCACAGGATGGCCATTGCTGGTACATTTCCACAAAGGGAACGGCTCACAGTAGAAAATATCTAGGGCTTGATAAGAATTCTGCATCTGATCTGTTTTGAAGGCATGGAGTACTCTCACCCCAAACCCAGCCAAGGATCTGAGCTTGCCAGCCCAGGATAAGTTCTTCTGTCTTAGGATGCATGCATCTTCAGACCTGGATACCCAGTGGCGGATGGGGAGAGGTCAAGGGCAAGCTCTGGGCCAAGGCTTAAACAATGGGGCTGCGTGAGGCTCCTGGCACCATTCAATCCTAGAACTTCACACAGCACTTAGTCCACAAACAAGTGGCAGAAAAGTGGGCACCCTGGGGGCCAGGAACCCAAGGGACCTGCTGTTATTTCATTGGACATTGCAGACGGGATTATGGCTTCTCATTATACCTTCTCAGTCGATTATACCTTCTCAGCCTTAGCCTGCTTGGCAGGAGTGAAAACCCAGAGTCCTGCCCTGCAGCAAGGCTGATGCAATTCCCTGTCTTCAACACAGTTACGTAGAGTAGCAAGTGACCTGAAGGAGACAGTTGCGAAAAATGCTGTTTCTGTGCAGAGGTTGGTGCGCACACCCTGCAAAAACTAGCAGGGGAAGTGCGTGTGATTTCTTCCCTATACATGCATATAGTACTTGAATTCTTTTTTTTCACTTGATGCAGTATTTTTAAAGACATAAAAGCCTTGTCCAAGGCAAGCTGACTATATGATACAGAGAAATGGCAAAGTTCAAAGGTCATAGGATTAGAAAACAAAATGCAGGGTCTAATCCCCTGCTCCAGCTGCTCAGCTTCTCGGAGCCTCACGTCTTCATCTGCACAGCACCGGACGTCTCTCTGAGGGTAGGCTAATCCCATGCTTTGCAATACAGCTTCTGCAAATTGCTCAGGGAGGGAGATCTTGTCCATGAATTCCAAAGAGGATGTTAATGGCAAAAGGTAATTCAGGCAAATAGTTTTGGAGACACTGGAGCTCCCCGGGTGACATGGTAGCTGGTGCTGACTGTCAAAGGACACAGGCATGCACCTTGATAACAGCCCCTATTAATCCATACGCTTCACCTGCATGCCCCCTTGGCAACCTAGCCATTTCATGGAACCCATGGGTCACCCAAGAGGTACAGGATCAGACTCCACACACAGCCTGGCAGTGCTGGCCCAGTGCTTCCCTACGACACTCGACACTCGCTCAAGACTGGCGTTGCCAAAGAAACAAAGTGTCAAGAGCTCAATAGAAACGTCATAATTTATTCTGTTGTATAAAAAGGGTCATCCTAGTAACAAAACGTCTTCTTAGAAGAAGAAATATATTACTTCAGGTCATAAATAATCAGCAAACATACAACTGTTGACAACTAAAACCTACAAACCAACACTGGCTTTGTCCACCAGTGCTGAAACCAAACCTACCCTGGGTCTATTTACAAGATAATACAGTACACAAACACAAAAAATGAGGTATTTGGTTCTCCTATGAGTAGACACTGACATTTGTGAAGGCAGACCACCTACACAAAAATAAATAAGGTAAAATTCTCATACATGTATGTCGTCGGGAATGGTTAATACTGGTAGGTATGTCAAGCATGAAGTTTCTAGAAAAAAACGGGGCAAGTGAAGAAACTGGCCTGGAGTCCTTTCTCTTCCGCCCTGCTTTGTCGGAGGGACTTGATGTACCCACAATATAATGGTCCCGAACGTGCTGAGTTCAGCAAATAAATGTCTTGCGGTCAAGTCATTATTATGACTGCTTAGGAACTCAGTGGAACTCGGGAGGGGAGGGGGCAGGGGTTAAATAAATAAGGGCCAGCTCGCATGAGCCTCTCCCAGAGTTATTGCATTGCTCCTCCCATGGGAGGAGTGGCGTCCCGGTGGCACTTGAATATCCACATCTCCCCTGGCCCTTCAGCAGCTGGGAGAGGTCGTGATGGGGCTCTGAAGGTAGTTCAGGGCACTGTTCGTGGGGTGCACGGGGATGGAGACACGGAAGTTGAAGACAGTGGTGGTGGAGGTGCCCCGGTCAAGGACAGCCATGGCAGGACTCCCGGCTTCAGCTGAGCAGTGCGGGGCCAGCACCTGGGACTCAAATTGCAGCAGCTGACCCATGAAGCTGAAGTTGGGAGAGATGATACTCCGCCTCTGCTTCACAAACTCAAAGGCCTCGTCCAGCTTCACTCGGTTAGTCCTCATGAGGTAAGCAAGGCAGATGGTGGCTGACCGGGAGATGCCGGCCTGGCAATGGACGAATACTCTGCCCCCAGCATCCTTGACGGAGTCTGAAAAATAAAGTATGGGTTACTCAAAAACTCAGGAGACCAGCCCAAGCCCATAAGAAATGTCACGTGGGACCTGTCCAGAGATGGCTAGGGTCCACCTCATGCTAGCATGTGAACTCCATGTGTGCACTGTGCAAAGCAGAGCAAGGAATTAAAACCCATACTGGGTATTTCCACTTATAATCCTGGGCAAGTCAGTCAGTTCAGCTATCTGACCCTCACTTGGCTACTATGTGAGAAAGACGGCTCAGGTGAGAACCATTCAAGCCGTCAACCAGGAGGCTGGAGTCAGTGGCCACAGTGGGGACACAAGACAGAAGTCCCAGACACCTTCATTTACCTATGAAGTCGATTGCCTCGTTGAACCAGGAACTGATGTCCGCTTTGTGGTTGTCCTCCACAGGAATGCTCTTGTACTGGTAGTGACCCTCAAAGTGGTTAGGACAATTGGCCGAGACGTTGATCAAGGCAGTGATGCCCAAGGCATCAAGCATGTCCTTCCGGGAAGCATGATAGGCACTGCCCAGGTACAGGAAGGACAGGATCTCCACTGGGCCCCCCTGGAATCCAAAACAGTGCAGCATTCATCAAGCTTGTTCAGAATTAACACCAGTACCCACGCCCACAAAAACTCCCTACTGAAAAAGGGAGTTTCAGACTCTGGTGACCTCAGCACTGTCGACGACATATTAAAATAAAGAATAAAGTCCATTGGCTTGGACAAAGTCAACAAGCTCTTATATGCCAGCAGCTGGGAGACTCAGCTCTATCCAATCGCTTTACTGTGTAATAAAGATTCCCTGTGTCCCCTCAAGTATAAATAGAGCTGCAGCCTCTTTCTGTATTCTCCCTGGCACAGCCCTTCCAGACCTCCGCCATCCCCTGCAACTCCCCGCATAGACCCGGACTCTTACTAACCTGATCGTAGAGAGGGGTGCTACAGGAGCTGCATCCGGATTCTGCGCTGTCAGGGACACTAGTACTCAGGGGGAGGCTGAGCCCCGTGGGGGTGGGCTGTTTGCTGCACAGCTCCGGGGAGGAAGCCGAAAACGCTTCATATCCTCCTGAGAATACAAAGACACACATTTTCCCATTAGCGTCACCGACACAGTACCTAGAGACAAGTCACCCACCCACCAGGGGCTGCGAGTTTACAGGAAGGCTCAGGGAAGTCTTTGTTCCTGGAGCCAACAAAGCCAGTGGCAAGTCCCTGGAGACTGGACACAGGCACTCCAGGTGGGACGTCCCTTCCCTAGCTGATGGCAGAGGTCCTGCCAGAGCGAGCGCGTACCTTGGAGGAAGAAGACTTGAGTGGTGCGCGCTTCTCGACAGAGCGCGCCCGCGGCCAGGGCCAAGGTGCTGTCGCGCTTGGCGCCGTCCAGGGCGACGCTGCGCTCATCCAGCAGCACCACTGCGTGGTAGGCGCCGGCCAGCAGGCGGCCGCGCAGCTCGGCGTTGGGCACTATATGCTCCAGGCCCATGGCGCCCTTGGCGCGGCGCCGCACGATGGTGCTGAAGCGCACGTTCACCGATCCCGCGATGTGGCCGGCGTTGAAGGCGAAGAAGGAGCGGCAGTCCAGCAGCAGGCACTGCGCGGCGCGCTCTCGTAGCAGCGCGCGCAGCCCCCCGGCGTCCAGGATGCCAACCTCCATCACCATGGTCAGCCCTAGCGACCCCAGCGTGCCCGTCTCGCGGCCCTCCAAAAACAGTTTTGTCGATCCGGCGCGGTATACTGCGGCCCTAAGTCCCCAAGTGCTCGCTGCTCTAAGTCTAGTTCCACTGCGCGTCCCGCCCGCCAATCCTTCGCTGCGCGCTCAGCCCTGGGAGCGCGGTTTTATCTGGCTTCTCGGGGGCGGTCCTGGGCGCGGCGCGGGAGGTGGGGGGGAACGGTTTGTTTGTTTGAATGGCGGTCACGTGATGTGTTGGTGACGTCACCCGCCCTGCCGGGCTTGGCGCCGCCGAAGCCAAAGGCAAAGACGTCATCTGCCTGGGAGCGGGTAGGCTTCGCGCGCTGGCTCACGGCCCGGCCCCCACCCTGCTGTCCACCGAGCCCGCAGGCAGGACCCCGGCGCGTTGCCAGCCCGGGTGGCCAGGACGCGCGGCATGAGGACGTGCCCGGGGACACCTGCCCGGCTCCCCTCCCGGGGTCTCCGCCGACGGCGTAGGTGCAGTGTTGGGACCACGGTCTCAACTGGTCCTGTTCCCAGCTGTTGGGGTAGTGGCCCGGGCGAGCGGAGCGGGAAAGGGGAGTGGGTGGAGAGAGATGACCAACTCGGTAAACCCTGTGGCTTTACCGAGGACAAATGGCGAGAGTCGAGACCTCCTTCTCTAGTATCACTTTAAAATGTTTTACGCCAAACAAGGGAAAGTACTTTTAGTCAGTCCTCCACCAGAATGTTATCCCTGCCGCGGTGATCACTAGAGGACTTGGAGCCAAGGAAGGAGGGTCGCAAAAACGGGTGTGGAGTCCAGGTTTGGCATTTTGGAGGGACCTAGGCAGGGCTCGACAGCGCCACCCAGGAACCTCCAAGCACGTTGTGCCGTGGCACCAGAGGTTGGGCTCCCCAAACCCTTCCACACACGCACGCGCGAGCTTGTACACACACACACACACACACACACCCCACTTTTGTTTTTACTTTGTTTTGTTTGTTTTCAGACAGGGCCTTGCTGTGTAGCCCTGACTGGCGTTGAATTCACAGAGATCCTTCTGCCCCTGCCTCGCCAGTGCTGCGACGAACGATATGCACCACCATGCCTGGCTCTTCATCTCTATTGAACAGAAGCTGGGCGCACTAGCGATCCAGGGCTGGGGGCCTGGAATCCGCTACGCGGGCCAAACTCTACCCGTCACACCCAGGTCCTGGTACTCCAGAGAGGCTGAATTCCTATTCCAATCCCAAGGCTCCTTAGGAGTATTGCCAAAACCTGTACCTTGGCACCTGGGAAGACCCCAATGATGTCTGTGTCCTTCCCCCAAACTTGGGCCGCGAGCCCCAACCGCGACACCACGGAGTTAGATACATAAACATAAACATTGCACCACTCTGCAAGGGTGCCAGGTCAGGAACATTCTGCGGTTTCTTCCTCTCTACTAGGGGAGGTGCTTTACCAGCCACCAAGTGTCGTTGCCCTGCAACGTCTGCTTTGGCTTCTCCTAGCTCTTGCCTTCTGCCTAGATTCTTTGTAGATTCAGGGTACTTCATTTTTGAAGGGCGGTTTACCTTCCTTTGAGCATTGATCTAAAAGGACAGCAAAGAAGGCTTCGGTTAACACCACCCTCCCTGCATCTCAGCGACAGAAAGAAAAAAAATGATTTGTTTATTCTACTTATTCAGCTGAGGACCTCAACATATTTTTTGTGTTGAATCATAAAATGTTACAGCTGCTGCCTTTTCAAACTGCATACCAACTTCATTTTTTTCCTTTTATTTATTTATTTATTTTTGCAAGGCCATTCATTATATCTTTCTCTACTCAAACTTTTCAAAAAGAGCTTTTTATACAAATCCAGTGGCATGGTCTGGCACTGAAGTTAAATATCTGATGGTCTCTGTGGAGTTCCACTCTCTTCTCTCCCTGGAAGGAGTGTAGAGAGCAGGCTGAAACCCAGCCGCCAGTTGGCTGGTAGGGAGCCAGCCAATCTCTTTTCTGCCGAGTCTTCAAGGCAGTATCTGTACAATGGGTACCATGCAGCATGGCTTGGTGGCATTCCCTTGTGAAGCAGGAGGAGCAGGACACCCAGACCTTGCCCCTTCTATGAGTCACCAGCTTTCAGTTTTTCCCCTTCCCAGCAGTGATCCTTGTATCATGAGGCCCCTGGACTGTGTATTTCAGAATCTGGCATCAGAACCTCAGCGGGTCACACCGGTGGGTCTTGAGATACACCTATAAGCATTGATTGGGTGGAGCTCCAGCTGAGAGAAAGCGCTCTCCTGGACCCCAAGGGACTTGGTCTATGGTCCATTTGTTCAAAAAGCATTAGCAAAGGTACAGCCACCCAAGGTCCCAGTCCAGGCAGTGAGAATAAATACCCTGGTGACAGGGGTAGAACCGGAGAGGCTTCTGCTGAGTTGGAAGGGTGAGCAGCTGGCATTGTGGGCTGAGCTGCTGAGAGCCCAAAGCAGGATGAGTCAGTAGGTGTGAACTCGGGGAGAGGCTGGCCCCCACTGGCCTGAGCACTTCCCAGTTCCAGGTGTGCTTAGGAACAACTCTAGAGGCAGTGTGGGGTGGTAGGAAGCAGCCAAAAGACTCAGCCTGCCACCCCCCCGCCCCGTCTTCTGTGTGACATCAGTCACTTCACCTCCCTGGGACTGTGGAGAAAAGCCTCGGTTTCTATCTGGGTCCTGCGCAGACCCTCAGTGCGGAGTTGGCCCCGGCCTACGAACCTGTCAGTCCCTTTCAGAGTTCGTTTTGGATCTGTCTTGGGGGTTAGAGGAGGAAAAGGGGAGAAGCTTCCACTATGGATGAACAGGGTTCCCTGCTCACTGTCTCCCCAGTAACGTCGGGCAGGTGGCTTACTATTAGTGAGCCTCGGTTTCCATATTTATAAACTGGGAATACTGTCCATCCAGAACTAAATTAAATGGGAGAAAGACCTGGTGGGCCCCTGTAGAACTGTTCCCAGGGGAGGGGCGATATCCCACAGTGCCCTTCCCTCTTTCCCTTTGTCTCCCGTGTCAGTCCGTGTCCTATCCTTGTGATATAATGCCTGACAAACACCTTAGAGAGAGGGTTGCAGGGGCAGCCCACGGTTGCTGGGCACCATCACAGTGGGCCTGTGGTGAGGAAGAATGCAGAGTTCAAAGCAGAGTGGAGAGGTTTAGAAGCAAAGAAGACAAAAGGGACCACAAGGACCCACTCCCTTCAGCGGGACCCCTCCTCCAGTTCCCCCCTTTGCCTCTAGACCTTCACTCTCTGAGCACACCATCACATCCATTGATGAGATGGGTGTCGCTTCCCCAAAGCTTCTCCCTAAGCACTGCTGCAGCGGGGACCAGGCCTTCAACACATGAGCCTTTTGGGGGACATTCCAAATCCAAGCTACAAGATTCTTCCTGCTCATACCCTTCCATGACTCCCATTTCCCCCAAAAGCCCTCCTGCTTGGGTCTCCCCATCTCTTTGGCCTTCTGGCTGGCTCCCACTTGATTTGACTTTGCTCTTGGGTTCTCAGAAAACTCAGTGAGCTTGTGTTCCTCAGATGTTCTAGGCCTTTCCCACCCCCACAGCTTTGGTCACACTGCTCTGTCTGTCCTTGTCTTCTGAACTCCCCAACACTCTTCTCCCCTGCAGACCCAGCAAAGGGGTTGTCTAAGCAGATGGAGACTCCTCGCTTTCCCCCTCCCTCTCCCCCTCCTCCCCCCAGGCTCTGGAATACTCCTGGTGAGGAAGCCAATTCACCCCTGTCTTATGCCACTGGACTGTGCACTTGCTGACTGCAGGTCAGGACCATGCTCTTCTCCTCTGTGGTAATTAATGCCCAGCACATAGTAGGCCCTCAGTCTGTGACATAGCAGAGCATCGTTAAGAATCCTGGTGAAAGCTAAGCTTTCTTTGGTGCCATGTGCTTTACAGGTGTCGCCTCCTGGCCTCAGCCACAGTCCTGGAAAGGGGAGGTGGCTAAGCTCAGAGGAGAAACATGCCCAGGGTCACACAGCTGGGAGCTGTCAATGCAGATCTGGCATGTGGCCGTGTCCACCTCCCTCTCCTGAGGCTGCAGTTTCTGCAAGCTCCACGTCGGCCATGCTGACTGAGGCCCCTGGCTCCCAGATGGCCTGGAGCTTTTCTCAGAGATCCCTGCAGCAGCCCTGGATAGAGTCTGAACCCGCGTAGCTCTTTCGACGCAGCACCTCCTGTCCCTGGTACCTTTCTGCATTGGCCCACCCTATGGATTGGCAAGGGTAATCTGTCACCCTGCACACCCAGGCACGAGGACGGAGCCAGCCTCTATTGTGCAAACATTGCACACAGATCAGGCCTGGTGCGCTGTGTCATTCAGCCCCCTCACTTAAGAGAAATGAAGCTCAGAGAGGTTAAGCAACTTGTCCAAAGTCACACCGTGTTCAGAACATCCTCACTGGAGTCAGCGTGGTGCTAACTATGTGTTTGGCTTAACACTGCTTATCTCAAGAGGCTGGCTGGCACCCCTTGCATCTTCTCCCTTATAAATAGACAGAATGGTGGCTTTTTGCTCAAATGTGTCACGTTCGAAAGCAAGAAAACAAAATGAAAGATAAAAGCATTAAAAGGCAATCGTATGGAGGGCGGTGGCGTTATTGTTACCACCAAGTTCAAGTCTGACAGCCTGGGCCAGGAGCCCAGTTCTCTGGCTTTGGGTTGGACAAATTGTATTATTTCTCTGACGCTGCCCATCAAATGGGAGTAGTCAGTGTTCTGTAGGGAGATGCAACAGCAGAGAGACAGCGGATGACACAGGCCAGCCCCGGAACCAGCCCTAGCCCTGCCTCTCTCCGGAGAACCTGGCTGGCTCACAAAACACTCCATCAAGGGAAAAGTTGGCCAGCCCCTGACACCGGCTCATAGCCGGAAGGCCCAGGAACGTTTTCAGTTGACTTGGACTTTTGTTATTCTGTGGCTATTTATAAGTTCTCCCCTGGGATGCCTCAGAGAGTGACGTTTGCTTTCATCCTCTGTTTCAGTGTGTAGAGAGTCACTTGTCATAACTGAGCAGTTCTCAGAGTGTGACTTAGGCAGAGGCCTGACCTAGTTAATGGGCATGGTAACAACTGACAGCAACTTCCTTTCTGATCTGCATGTGACTTAGCCAGGTGGCTATTAGGGTCTGAAACATTTAGATCCAATAAAACAAATAATAAGGCTTACCATGGAAAAGAATTAAAGTGTGTCACCACTTAGCCACAGATATCAGAGAAGGATATGGACTCATTAACACACGGGTGAACTTCAGGGGCTCATTGCCTGTGGCAACTGAGGAGCCTTGCGGTGGGGCCTCAGGCTGGAAGGAAGTCAGAGGAGTGGATGGTATCTATATCAACATAGGATAGAAACACACTTGGCAGGTGGCTCCACTAACCGCCATGTCCTCCTGGGAGCCTCCTCTTTTTCTCCCCTGTAACCTGGGAGCAGTAATAACCCATGGGACCACTGCCTAGAGATGTGTTTGTCTCTGGAATAATAACCCCTAAAGCTTTGCCGTGGGAGCATTCCCCTCCGAGGACCATCTGCCCTTCTCCCACTTGCATGCTTGGCCATGGGTCCTTACTCTTCTTGGTCCCCAGTCAAAAGCTCAAAGCACAGTTTGTTGAGCAAACACATGGAGCAGCCCAGCACCAGCAGAGGGGCAGAGGTAGCACTCTGCCATTTCCATGGACTTTTCCCTGACCCAGAGTCATAGCCTGTCAACCATAGCTGGCAGTCACACCCTGCTATATGCTGGCTGAGGGAACGGATGCTGGGGGAGAGGTGACAGCTCTCTCCTGTTTTCCTTTCTTTTAACAGAACATAAGTGGAGAAATAATTTCCTCTTCATAATTAGGAAATAGTAATTAACATCACCGGGAGCAAAGGAGGTCACACTTTGTCTATTCCAAAGTCTCCCCGGGGGAAAGAAGACTTGTCTGTCATGCAAGGTATGCAAAGAATCATAGCTGAAAACGTGGGAATAGTGAGTCCCAATGTCCCACTTTTCCCTTTGTGGGGAACTTATTTGGAAACAGCTTTTATTAATAACTACCTGTCTGCCCTGGGGTCATTGCTGGGAAGCTGGCCCTCTGCCCAGAGCTTCATATTCACATCCTGCTTATGACCGTGACATGAACCCACAAGGTAGGGACCCTTACCCTGTCACGTGCCTAGAAGAGGGAGCCGCAGCCAAGAGAGACCAGTGAGTTTTCTTCCCAAAGATGCACCCCACGTGTTTGCTCTGCCTGCTAAGACTTCTGTCCTTATCTTCTGGACCACACAGAGGTGTGGCACAAGGGTGGGGTATTGGCGCCATTTTGCTGTTCATTGTCAGGGATGATAACTTGCAGGGGCTGCTTCTAGATGTTTCTGGGTTCTAGGAGAAAGGGGGAAATGAATGTGATGGCACCCTAGGCCTTCAGCAGGCCCTGCCTGACTCACTGACCGTGCTGGACAGATGACTCATTCACTAGCTTTGACCTCAACGGGTTTGGCCACCCATCGAGAGTGAAATCACTCCTCCAGTACCCTGGCATTCATGCCTCTTCTCAGCCAGCTCCAAAGGCAGGAAAGCAACAGGCGTGGGTGGGCCTGTCTGGGGTCAGAGACAAGAAGGCACACACATGCCGCCATTGATCTTGACTGGGCTGCTCGCATAAGCCTGACTCTCCTCCCCCAGGGGCCTATTTAGTTGGCTATGGCCACAGTAGGAACACCACAAACTAATTACTTTCAAGAAGCGAACCTGGCCAGCCATCAGCTTTGAAGGCCAGAAGTCTGGTCATAAGGTGTGTGTCCTCACAGGAGAGTGCAGTCCTCACCTCTCAGCAAGTGAGTGCTGATGTTTGCTGGCCACCCTTGGGTTTCTGCAGATGGTCACCCATCCCTGCCTTCATCTTCACACGAGGTTCTCAATGTGCACATGACCCTGTCCAAAATTCCATGTCTGTTCTTGTTAAATCAGCACCACTCTGCCTCCCTCACTTTGACTTGCTCATGTGTGTGACTTGCTCATGTGTGTGACATGCTCATGTGTGTGACTGACCCTGTTTGCAAAGGTCACGGTCTGAAATACTGGGGGGAGATGGAGGTGTCAGTACTTTATGTTGCCTTTTACCCTCTCAAGGAGACCTCTCCCTAAAGCCGTGCACACTTGAATGGTAGGATATTCATTTAACGTGAACCACATGAAAAGACCAATGGTAGCCGGGCGGTGGTGGCACATGCCTTTAATCCCAGCACTCTGGAGGCAGAGGCA
>LOJH01000956.1:42750-53702 GCA_001685095.1 Ellobius talpinus | reverse complement strand
ACTCAAAATAATGTTTTCTAGTTCCATCCATTTTCCTGCAAAATTCAAGCTTTCAGTGTTGACTGTAGAACTCACTGAATGAGTTCCTTTGGACTATAGGGCATTGCCAAACTCAAAATAGTAAGAAGCCTAATAAACATCTTCACAGTGAGGTTTATCTTCTTGGAATGTTCTAAGATGTCAACAATGCTGCAGGGCAGAAACCTATCTCAAGGTTATCATGAAACCCCATGGGGCATCCTCATGAGGAGGACTAGGGTGTTGTGTTATTTTAAACAGAATTCTGGCCTTCAAAGGCTGTCCATTTCCTGATCTCTGAAACCTGTGAATATATGCTATATGTACCATTATGTATTGGTTTTGTAAACATTTTCACTGTTCTGTTAAAGCATAAAAATATAAAGTAACAAATTATAAAATACAAGGCAAGTATTACTGGTGATTCTTTAATATAATTTAATAATAAATAATTTAATTTTTAGTATTGCAAAAATAAAAATAAGATATAAGATATATGACTGGAGAGACCACTTAGTGATTAAAAGTCCTGCTCTTAAGAAGATCCTAGTTCAGTTCCAAGCACCACAGCTGGACTAGGATTATTGCATGTGTGTGATAATTTGTTACCCCATTATTGTAAAATTAATACAAAAGTCTTTAATCCTAGTCAGCTATGAGCTAAATGTACTTGACAACACAGAAATAAAAAAAAGTCAATCCAGAGTCTGGAGAATCAAAATTTGGCTGTGGTCCTGAGGGCAATTCTCTGACGGAAATGAATGCATGTATATCCAAGTGATAGATACTTCCATTGCAAATAGCAGAAGAGTACTTGCACTATTTTATTGCAAAACCGAGAATACGTGTGAGAATATTTGTTAAAACGATACAGATGTGTCTCAGAAACTAGAAAATGAGGTTAGACTATATGAGGGCCTTAAATTAAGGCCCCAAAGCCATCAAGATGCACAGCAGGGACTAAGGTATGACTAGGTTCAGGAGCAGAGCTTTTTAAAAGAGGTCCTGATTTCCATCTCTCCACAACAAAGGAGAATAAATAGGCAGAGCAGCAGGACATCTCCGTCTCTCGAGGGCCAGATGTTCTCTCCTCCCCACCTTTCTCTCCTTTTATTCCTTAGGATTGTATGATTATATGACAAATCAGCATATTCCCAGCCCAACCTTTCTCTAATTTGCAATCTTGCCTCAAATCTCATACACCAGAAAGTATGGATGAACCTCATAAACCTCATTTATAAGTTTTTTGAAGAAACAAATAGTCCAAGACCAGAGTGGTTATACACACCTGTAATCCTAGCTGCTTGGAAGGCTGTGTTGAGTAGATCATGTCTTTGAAGCTAGTCTGGACACCAAAATAAAAACCTATCTGAAGGAAGGGAAGAAAAGAGAACAGGAAGATGGAAGAGGTTCAAGACACATGCAGCCATGGTTCAATGACTCATGGCCAGGAGGGCATGCCAACTAGCATAAGCATAGTCAACAGGAGCCCTGTTAGTGTGCCTGTCATGGGCAAGCAACAACACATGTTGGCATGTTGAGACAGGCAGACATGCCAGTGGCATTCTTACAACCCAGTTCTTCTAGTTAACCTGTTTGGTCTTGATGTTGTAACTGTGAAGAAACATGAAAAGCAGGGCAAATGGTCCCAGATGCCAATGTCTGGAATTCTGGGAGTTCAGATCCAGATGCTTATTCTGGGAGAGCCTGGGTAGTTTTAAGAGCTCCTGAGACACTTCCCTGAAATTCTCACAACCTACTCATAGACAAKAAAGCTTAAATTGCTGGGACATTTGGGGCCTTGGAATTCAAGAAAGAAATGTGTYCTGTGTGTGAGGATGGAATAGACAACCTATTGAGCTGAATCTGCCTTCACCTCTTTGTGCTTTTTCATTATTCCTGACACATGCCTTCATTTGAATAATTGAAACTCCCATGCTCTTACTTGTGATTCCTTCTTAAAAGTGAATGAACTATTGTTACTATAATCAAATGTGTAATTAAAATATTTTCTTCTCATTTTGAGTAAACATGCTTTCAGGAGAAAAAATACTCTGCATTCTCTACCTTGGTTGAGATTCTCTGATTTCAATGATAGAACAGTAGTCCATTCTGTGTCTTTTCTCTTCTTTTTTCTCTATTTGGAAGACTATTTCAATATAAATGAAATAATTTATAGATTTTATTATATGACTAAAAGATTACTTATAATAACATTATTTATAATTATCAGTAAATGAATAAAAACTGTAATTCTCATACAAAAGGCATTGGTAAAATAATAATAGTGGATTCAGGAGAACATGAACTTCCATTGAAGGATACATGCTAACATTTCAAAGAAATACAAAGTAAGGACTTATAAATCATAGGAATTTTTTGAAAAAACAATGTGCTTTTACATTTATTCTATTTACAAAAGAATAGTACGGTTGCTTCTTTATTTTAAATTGTGATAGAATAATTCTTTTTTATTTCTTTTCTTTTATTATTTTTTAAAAAGAAAACTATCATTTTCATTTTACATACCAATCTCAGTTCCTACTCCCTCCCCCCTCCACTCCTCAGAGAGGGTAAGGCATATTGCTTTGGGGTAGGTCCAAGGTCCTCCCTACTATATCTAGGCTGAGCAAGGTATCCATGCAAAGAGAATGGGTTCCCAAAAATTCAGTACAAGCAGTAGGGATAAATCTTGTGTGTCTTTTCTTAGTGGCATTAATTATTATCAATCAACATTTTTGGAATCTAAGAAATGATCTTCCAGTGAAAATACAGGAAGATACATTTACTAGCAATGAATCAATAGGCTAGGGTCATTTTATTTTGTTAAATTTCCTTTGTGTCAGACAGCTTTATATTTGTTGTTTAAATGCGAGCTATTTTATATGTGCCCACATGCTGTGTCATGCATTCTGAAGTGTATAGAAAATGCATTTGTACAAATGAATGAAATCCCCAATTTCATGCCTAACTGATCTATACATAGCTAGAATAATCAATTTTCCTATTGTGACACTCCTGCCTATAACCCTAGTGGTATTCAAAAGGCACACCATATCTTTATGACTCTCATATCCCCATCTTACTTGGAGACTGCTTGTTCATTTCCTCATTGCCCGGACACAAATAATAACACTGAAACTATATTAATTACAATAATGTTTGGCCAATAACTTATGCATATTTCTAGCTAACTCTTACATCTTAAATTAACCCATTTCTACAAATCTGTGTATCTCCACGAAGTTGTGGCCTACCAGTAAGGTTCTGGCTAGTGGCTCACATCTTTCTCCTTCAGCAACTACATGGTGTCTCTTACTCTGCCTACTTTCTCTCTATATCTCTATTTGGATTTCCTGCCTGGCTTTATTCTGCCCTGCCATAGGCCCAAAGAAGATTATTTATTAACCAATAGTAAAAAAGACATATTTGCAGCATACAGTGGAGAATCCCACATCACCCATCGTTCATTCAGAATTGGGTTTACTATTGTGTTGAGCATTATCAAAAAAAGCTCCTTAGAAATCATACTTTCCTTTAAAGACTCAATTATTTTCAATACATATCATGAGAAGGCTGCCATTCAAAAAAACATTTTCTTGGAACAGTTAAAATAAGAATGGATTAGGTGTTTCATTTTTAATTTTTGGAAAGGTCCAGAATAATATTTTCCAAAGTGTCCAGTGAGATGTCATCAGCCATCGTATGGGTGGCACATGAAAAGAATACTTGCTGAAACAAATATTGAGACCTTTATTGGAATACCTTTGTGTTAGGTAAGAGTTCTCCAAAGAACCATAACTAATGAGATATATGGAGAAAGAGATGGCAGTGGGGAGACAATCAATGGTTATGGAGGCTGATAAGGTCCTCTACTTGACATTTGCAAGCTAGATAACCATTAGACCTAGTCCTGTGACCATAGACTAAGACTCATGACCTGGGACCAGAGGAAGCAAACATTTACATGCCAGTCTGGAGAGTAAGATCAGATAAGATGCCTCACCTCATGAAGGGAAACAAAATTGGGGTAAATTCTTCCTTCTTCATCCTTTTCTCTATTTAGTACCTCATGGAATTGACTAATGCCTACCCACATAGGAGAGGGCCATCTACTATAATGAGCTCCTGAATTCAAATGCTATCCGGCTCCCAAAATACCCCCATAGACACAATGACAAATTTGGGTACTCCATGGCCCAGAAATGATAATATATATAATTTACCACAACTGCCACTCAGAGCTTTCAATACACTGATGTAGAGGTGTATATAAGAAAAAGCTATGTGAACACTGCTTCAAAATAAATCAGAAAGTTTATGCTGAAAGATCTGACTAGAGTCCCTATGTCCATGGCTAGTTAATCTACACATAAATGGTCAAGGCCACTTTGTGCTATATAGCAAAATCCCATTTCAAAAGATAAAATCAAAACAAAATGAATCCCCAAAGTACTTTATTAAAGGCAACACTGGGAGGCTATAATTTTATACAATGTATCTTTGAAGACCTTTACCTATTACTTATGATGTTTTATTTTTTAATTTTTAATTGATGTGAACTTTACAACATAAATCTAAAATACATTCATCTAAGTTACTTTATTGCATTTAGTACATTTTCAATATTATATTAAACTACCTAGCTCTAATTCCCTGTAATCCAATGTGAAAAGGGAGATGATATGGGATGTCCTTCTGTATATGTGTTGCTTTAATTTGTTGATGAATAAAACTGTTTGGGCCAATGGCTGAGCAGAGTAAAGCCAGGCAGAAAAATCTGATCAGAGATATATATAGAGAGAGTAGGCAGAGTTAGAGAGATACCATAGCTGCTGAAGAAGACAGACACCAGATCCTTACCAGTAAGCCTCAGCCTTGCATTGATACATAGATTAATAGAAATTGGTTAATTCAGTATGTAAGAGCTAGCTAAAAATGTGTCTGAGTCGTTGGCCAAACAGTGTTGTGATTAGTATAGTTTCTGTGTGATTATTCAGGTCTGGGTGGCTAGGAAACAAACAGGCAGTTTCTGCCTACATGGATGTTTCTCTTCTACCCACCAGTTCCCAAATAATCACTTGGAGGCTTACTAATACTTATAAATGTTCAGTCAATAGCTCAGGTTTATTACTAACTAGCTCTTACATTTTAAGTTAATCCACATTTCTTGTTTACACTCTGCCATGTGACAGTACCTTTATTAGCATGGCACGTTCATCTCCAGCTCCCTCTGCATCTGGTTGGTGACTCCAGAGTCCACCCTCCTTCTTTCCATCATTCTCAGTTTGGATTTGCTACCTAACTTCCTGCCGAGCCACTGGCCTGTCAGCCTTTTATTAACCAATGAGAGTAACACATATTCATAGTGTAGAAAAGGATTGTTCCACAGTAATTCCTAAACATTTTCAGCATCCTAAAATGAAACACTGTACCCACTAAGCAACTAGTCTCCATTCCGCCTCCCCCAAGCCCCTAGCAACCACCATTCTCTTTTTAGTTTCTGGATTTAATGTGCAATTTACCAAAACTAAAAAGGACTATTTTTAGAGCAGTTTTAGGTCCACAGAAAAAGAATGGAAAGTACAGATTGGTCTGCTATCCCATGTCCTCCCCCCCACATGCAAACCTCCTACACTATCAACATTCAACATCAGAGTAATACATTTGTTACAAGCCTTTGTTGGCTTTTTAATGGGACATTTTAAAGGTTCTTCAAAGCTATGTTTTCATAACTGAGGCAGTTTATGTAGGCAGAGTAGCATGGTAAATGTCTACAAAATTGTTCTATAATTCAACTTTTTTAAGGCCATTGTCCATGGCCTCCCAAATGATGTCAATGAACTTTTCCCCTCTAGCTCTCTACTTCATAGCATTCTTCTTCATGACTTTAAGACATGACTGTTTGGACATAGTCCAGGTCTAAGCCCTTTATATTCTATCTTTTATGTGGAATATAAAACTTCAGATGATTGTTTTAATTTTGTTAGTCATTAATATTAAATGTTGTTTTAATTAATTGATTAATAATTAGTTCATCCACGATTAATGTGAGAGATAATGTTAGTAAAATACTACATACATAGTAGGTGAAATTCCTTGAGCATAAGCTCAAGTACTTAAGCTATGCAATTTACATTGATTTTCTACTATGTTTTCCAATTATAAACAAAACTAAACAAACTACCCTTGGTTCAGTTTTTTTTTAAAGCTGAATTCTTGCTAGCTTCAATAAATTTAGCCAACACAAAGCTTTTACAGTTATTTCAAAAACTTCCCATCCTTTCTCGAGGATGATAGCCATGCTCTTGTGGAGTTACTATGAAGCAAGTTTTAGGAAACAACCTCAGCAAGGGAACCACTGTGGGCCTGCTCCCACCAACTCCTATACACCATTGGGATTTGGAGTGGTTGGTACCTGCCCAGATACTTTTGTCTTGTCTGGTAATTGATCCATGGTCTTTTCTGAGTACTCTGTTGTAACATTCCCATCTGAACTCAGAAACTGAAGTATTTTGCTATTCTTGTGCTTGGGACAACCTGGGCTTGCTTCTTTTGTAATGTGGGACTGCACAGAGATACCTGGGTTCTTTTTGGTCTTTTTGACTGAGTACTTCAAACATGCATGAGACATTTTCATATTTACCCTTCTCTAAAAAGGAATCTAAGACTATCTAAAATATAAACCTACATTATAAAAGATGTCAGAGAGCAGTAGTTCACTGTTGCATAACATGGTGTAAATATTGTGCAGCCATTGACATATAAAATCAATAAGGGATGGTTTCAGGATTTTTAAAAGAGGAAATTGCCATTGATTCCCTTACATCATATAGATTGGTGGGGGAAACTTCTAATTCCACATTGAACTATGTAGCGATATACAAGATGTGATCGTGGAGAGGATGGTTGTCATTTTAAAGGAATGGCTGTTGTAGCACACTGCTAAAGCAGCTGAGAAAAAAAGAGATTTGGTGGATGATGTGTTCAACTCTAATAAAAACTATGGGTTATCAGGGCTAAGAGATGACTCAGTGGGTAATAGCACTTGCTGCACATGTACGAGGAGGTAAGTTTGGATCCGTGTGAAAAGCTAGGAATGACCATGCATGCACCTGTAACCCCAGAGCTGTGGGGTGTGTAAACAATAGAATGTCTGGGTTTTGCTGGCTGATGCCTAGCCAATATACGGCAAGCTCTAGGGGACAGTGAGTGATCCTGTCTTAATGGAATAAAGCAGAGTGATTGACAAGACATGCAACATTTTTCTCTAGTCTCCTCACACACCTGCACTCTCATGCACACAAGCACACACACAAAAACATACAGAGAGGTGTCAGGAGCTAACAGTGGGAGAGAGATAAAAAATGAATAGAAATTGAGAAAAATACTGTGTTTCTTGGGAAGCTCGCATACATTTGTGGTTTTGTTAATTACTTCCTTGTTGCTGTTAGAAAACATCATGACTGAGGCAAAATATATAAAAACAGTTTATTTGGACTTAAAGTTTCAAAGATATAAGATAGCATCATAGAAGGAAGCAAGGCAACAGCCATAGGCCCAGAGTCAGAAGCAGAAAGCTGAGGGCTCACATCTTTCTATGCAAGCAGGAAGCAGAGGAAGAGAAAGGGAAGTGACAGGAGGTTTTATCTCTCAAAGCCCTCTCTCAGTGAAGTACTTCCGTCATCAAGCCACACCTCCTAAACCATCCCAAACAGTCCCACCAACTGGGGACCATGGGTTCAAATATATGACCCTATGGGGCATTCTCATTCAAACCACTGCAGTTATAGTTTGAACCTGAATGTTCCCTAAAAGCATGGATTAAAGGTTTGAATCCAGTGCAGGGTCCACAGGTGACTAACCAAATCTACATGTTAATCCACTGATGAATTCCTGACTACCTAGATTCCTAGACGCAATAATGAACTATTGGAGGTGGTGGAATCTTTGGGAGGTAAACCCTAGTTAAAGGATTTAGGTGAATGGAGGTGCCCTTGGAGGGGTTCTTTGTCCCCCATCCTCCTCTTTGCCTTTGCCTCCTAGCTACCATGAAATGAAAACTTTTCTATGACAAGTGCTCTCTGCACATTCCTAATATTTTTAGGTCAGTTTTTTTTTTCTGTTTAAAGAATTATATTCTCACCCGTTTGAAAAGAAAAAGAACTGACAGTTGGTTATTTTAAAAAACAAGATTTAGTTGAACTAAACTGAATGTCTCCAAGCCATTTAATGCTTATTTTTGTACTATATATAAAGCAAATACAGAAATATGCTCAAAATCCTGTGCTATACATATAAACGAGAAAATATAATTTACTTTACTTGTTGAGTGATCAGTTTGATAGGTAAGAGAGACATGAGTGATATCTATTCCAAAGTCAATGTATGGTGGATATTTGCTGTTCACAAATAAGCATTTCAGGGACTTGCTGAGAGGGATACATTTTTTTCTGTGAGTTAGAGGACACAGTCACAGTTGAGCTAAGTGCCTGCTCATCTCAGAGTTGCATAACAGCTTCATAGGATAATAGAAAGAGAGCACAGATTAAAATAAGGTAGTGAATCCTCAATTACAGAAAGAGGTAGCACAAATAGTGATGTGTGTGAGCCTGTCTGTTGATTAATAGCTCATATTTATTTATTTATTTTTCTGCTTATCTATTATGCTGAGGGCCTGGCCCAGGGCCTTGTACAGGACGCACAATGGCTCTTTCACTACATCACTTGCTTCAAAGAATGACCACTTGTTTTTTAGAGGAGCTTCCAGGTACAAACTTCCATTTATGTACAATCATGGGGTCATCACAGCCTTTCTGATTGCTTTCCTTAGGCTGAGAGCTGCTCTGGTAACATTCATTCAACAGAACCAGGTAATGACAAAAGATTTTTTAAAACGCCTTAAAGTGGGAGCTCTTATGAAGGGGAAAAGGGTAAATTCAAAGAACAGGTGCTATGAAACATACTCTTATTAAAATTAAAAATAAGTTCTCCACCTGCCCCAGGATTGAACACAAAATTTCATGCATGTCTGGCTCTACTGTAGAGCTGTAAATAAAGAATAAATATTCCAGTCAATAAATGGGCGAATGAAAGTAACAGATACTTTTTCAGCAGATGGAGTAAATGGGCTGGAAAGTGGTTTGGTGGTTAAGTGAATGTACTGCTCTTTCAGAGGATCCAAGTTCAATTCCCATGATCCACCTGTTAATTTTAGCTCTACGGTATCCAATGCCACCATCTGGATTATAAGGGTACTTTCATTCATGTGCAAATACTTTTACACACACACACACAATTGAAAACCATGAAAATAAATCTTTTAAAAAGATGAAGTACAAATGGCCATCACCAGACTCTGGGTTCATGTACCTGTGGCTGCAGACATGCACACACACACATACACACACACACATATATATATACACAATGGGAAGGAGAAATCAAGTTTATGGTGAGTGACTGAGTCCACATTCTATACTAAGGCCTCAGAGCCTTTAATTGTATCTGCTCCAGTACAATTTACAGAAGAGTCAGAATGGGTTTGGACATGTGACAACTTCAGAGGACCCCCAGAGCATCTTAGAGGAACCACTTAAGTTCATTTGGCTCTTCATTTCTAGAATTAGCTGGATTCTTCCTAACCCTGGATTTCCAAGTCTCTGTTTTTTGTTTTTTTAAAAAAAATGCTGTTACAACTCAATCTTCATGTTTCATCTATCACTGTCCTTCATTCCCAGAAACATTTCCTGAATTCCCATCTGGAAAGTTAACAGTTTGAAATTATATGTTTGTTTGCTTGCTTTTTTGCTCTTATCCCACTGATGACGACAGTTCCATTAATCTGATCTGCCCACTGGAAAAAAAAACCATACATAAATGCCGGACAGTGGTGGCTGGTGCACACTTTTAATCCCAACACTCAGGAGGCAGAAGCAGGCGGTTCTTTGTGAGTTGGAGGTCAACTTGGTCTACAAGAACTAGCTCCAGGACAGGCTCCAAAGCTACAGAGAAACCCTATATCAAAAAACAAAAACAAAAAAAATACACCAGATAATTTATTTTCTCAGAGTTCCGAAAGCTAGAAGATGGAGATAAAAAATATGGAAGCTGACTCCTTCCTAGGCTTGTCTTCTTGGTTTGCAAATGTCCAACTTCTCTTAATATGGTCTCTGAACATTTGTTTCTGGGTTCAAATTTCTTCTTTTAATAAAGACAGTAATCATAGGAGATCAGGACCTACACTTATTTTCTCATTGTAAGTTAATTATCCATATAAAGACCCTATATCCAAATACAGGATCATTCTGAAGTTCTGAGGTTTAAAATGTCAACATACAAATTTGAAAAAGGGACAAAAGGAATTGTGTAATTTTCTCGCTGCCCAGCTCAGCACCTACAACAGTGTCTGTCATACAATAGCTTCTTAACAATTGTTAATAAAGAAGAAAGAATCTATTCTTTCCAAATGACCCAGAACAGACCTTCTATTGTGGTTCTTGCATGCTAGGAAATTCTTATTCTTCCACGTTTATTCTCTGCACTTTGACCAGTTCTGAGTTTCTGCATTAACTGCTATCTACTGAGTGAAGAAACTTCTCCAGTAGGTCTGAGAGCTGCACCAATAAATAAATAGGTACAAAAAGAATAGTTTATATTATGTCCATTTAGCAAGATAATAATAGCAGATATACATATTACTTTACACATATATCCTTACAAATATATACTTTACATATTTGTAACCTTCCCAAGAAAGACTGGTTGACTTATTGGAATATACAAAATACACGATGATGGAGTTTTAAAATGGAACAGAGCTGGGGGTGTACTTCACTGGTAGAGTGATGCTTCTGCCTATGTTAAGACATCTCTAGTGCTGAAAGAGAAGTGGGTAGAGGAAAAGAGGAAGGAAGGAAGGAAGGAAGGAAGGA
>LOJH01000956.1:20424-39517 GCA_001685095.1 Ellobius talpinus | reverse complement strand
AGTGAGTGAGTGAGTGAGTGAGTGATTGAGTGAGTGAGTGAGTGAGTATGTGTCTGTCTGTGCGTGTGCACCATTGTGCACACATGAAAGTCAAAGGACAACTTTGTGGAATCATTTGTGTCCGTCCACCTCTGCATCATGTTGTAGCTGATTTTGGTTATCAACTGGTTCTAGAATCAACTAAAAAATGCAACCTGCTAAGCCTTCTCATGAAAGACTTTCCTTTGTTTCAGACAGGGTCTCACAATGTAGCACTGTTTAGACTGGAACTTCCTGTGTAGAATAGGCTGTTCCCGAACTAACAGAAATCTTCCTGTCTCCATCTCCTGAGTACCCAACCACACGAGGAATTTTGAAATTTAATTGTGTGTGTGAGAGTCTGTGTACATTAAGTGCAGGTACCTGCAAAGGTCAGAGGCATCATAACTCCTTGGAGATGGAGTTACAGGTAGTTATGAACCAACATGAGTTCTGGGAAATGAATTCATGTCCTTTGCATGAGTGGTACATGCTCTTAACTGTTGTGTCTTAGGAACTTGATCAGACTATTTGAAGTACAAAGAGCTGCCCTAAATATTGATTTAACTACTTGCCTTTAGTTTTGCTGGCAAGTTCATCTATCCTGTTGTCGCTGCATTCCTTCACTGATATTAAAACCAGCTCCTCTTGGGTTTCAATGCAGACTGAATACCATCAGCCCTCTAGGAATCCTCCAGATCTTCAGGGCCAGAATGGGACTGCTGAGATATTCATATTGGTGGACGGAACAACTATATAATCTTTTGCCTCTCCGATATAGGAAAGTCACTGTTGTACCAAATAGTAAAAGAATATTTGTTAGATTGGTATCCTATAAACAATGCATTCATTCTCTAAGTTCTGTTTCTTTAGACAATCCTGATTTATACACAGAGGCTCCAGGGATCCGACTCAGATGTTTAGGCTTGCACAGCAAGTGCTTCTATGGTGATGGGGTGAGTGACAAAATTCTCAACTGAATTAGTTTTAGCAAGATAAGTAAATTCCCTCTTATTTGGCTTTTCTGAAAATAACCTTGATATACTTCATGTGACTCAGCTTTGCTTCTATATTGTTCTGTTTCTTTAGTTTCCATTATGGAAAAACCCAAGACTGTGTCATCATCCAGTGAGAGCTTCTATATTATTTTGTAGAATTGGAAGCTATCTTGATTTATGAATTGCAGTTAAAAGACAGTTGAAACTATAACTAAATTTGTCATATCTTTGTCTTTTAAGATGAATAAATTACATCTTGGTTTTTCCTGACTTGGAGCAAGGACCCGTGTTTTGTTGTCCTGTACCCATGCATTGTTGTCTAAGAATTGTAAAGAAAGTGGTGTGGAAGAAGTGAGCTTAACCCCCTGGTACTTTCTGTCCCAATGCCTGTGAGCTAAGTGGCCCTTATAGCCTTTAGTCAGCTATCCTTAAAACAGCTGCAGAAGTCAGGGTGGGTTCATGCTGATAAAGGAGATCTAAGAGTCCTGAGCAGAGCAATGACAGTACTCAAGGTGGATTCTCTAACTGTTAAGTCATCTTCTCTAATGGTGTTTGTTTTGGGTAGACACTAAATTAAAAAGAAAAACAAACAAATTAGGGTTTCAGAATTTTTGAAATTACTCCTTCTGATAACCTAGAACAATTAGTTCACCTATGCTGGAATGCTTTGGTAGAAAACCATGGTGATCTAGGGCTAGGGTTGGCATCTTTTTTTGAAAAGCAAAAAGCCACCTAGCAAGGTGCATATACCATCTGTATTTTGAGTTGAAGCCTGGGAAAATGATGGGTAAGATTAAGTTTCTCTGAACATTATTTTTCATTTGCATTGTATAGACATGAGAAAAATGAAAACCTGAAATTTTTCATTATGTAATAGATTTGGATTACCCTTTGCTTAGGAGTTTGCAAAGTTTTTAATCACTAAAACTAACTCAGTAGAAGACCCAAAATAAGTTATCTCCAACAATAACAGATAATGCAGTAAAATAATTTATGTGGAAATTATCTACATAACTAAAATGTAAGTTGAAGAAAGCCTTCTAAAACAAGGCTTTAATTCTAACAAAGCTTATTAATGCTTCCGTTTTCACTCAATTTTAACTAGAGCTTCAGTAATTATGTTCAAAACATAATATACATACATGCTAAAGTATTTTGTATTGTGATCTCCATAGTAAGGGAGCATTCATTTACCCTGTCCAAACATAGTATCATAACCTTAAGAAGCAAATTTCCTATTTGTAATGTAACAGATTGAAATTTTCAAAGATGACTGAATATATTGCCCCACCCTCTTTGAGACTATGTCTCATGTAAGCCAGGGTGGCATTAAATTGTTATGTAGCTCAGGATGAATTTGACTTTCTGAACCTCTTTTGCCTCCACCTCCCAAGAATTAGGAATATAGCTGTAAGCCAATATGTTCAACCTTCATGATTTCCTTACAGTATGATATGTAGACAGTTCTCCATTGAGAGATAGCATCTGTTTTCTTCTCTTCAACCTAGGTGGGCTTCTGTAACTGCTTTAATTGACAGAATATGCTTAAATGTTACTGTGTGACTTTTGGTCAAAACTGGCTCCCAAGAACTAACTAACCAACCAACTCTCAAGCCTAGCCACCATGTTGTGAGGATGTCAAGAACTTGTAGAAGCCATATAGGTATATTCCAGGTGATGTTATGTGATGATATGTGAGTGGACAAACATTCTTAAAATTTCAGCCTCCAGTCTTTTTCTGTACTAGATGAAACCTAGGCATTATTGTATAACTACCACCTGTTTATAGTGTGCTCTCTGTGAAGTCCTGACCCACAGAAGCCACAAGTAAGTACACTAAGTTATTGTTATTTTGAACATTAGATTGGTGGTTAATTTTCTGAGACATGTACTGGTGATCCATTGTTCTTTATTGATTTAAGACTTGATTGTCATATACTAGCCTTCTAAGTACACACAGGTCTGTTTATGGACCCATTTATGTTTTATCAATATATTTAATAGTATGTATTGAGTAATGAACACTTCTCCTTGTGTTATTATATAGTCTATTGAGTATACCCATGTACCTCCAAGGTAACCAATCAAAGATGGACCAAATATATGACAATTGTTCCATAAAATAATATCACACCATGACACGGTGATTATCATAGTTTGTTGTAATCATATTTTGCATAAAGACTAAGTCACCTAATGAAACAGTTCTCACAATATATCTCCATTGTTACGCACTCCAATACTGTGATAGTATATATATGGAGCCAATGTATAGAAAAAAGATCCCAAGTCTTTGTTGCAACAAAGGCTTACTTCACATACACACTAACTCCACTGTGGATCACTCATCTCTCCAGATAATTCAGTGATTTAGGCTGCTTTCATGTTGTGATGCCACAATCCTCATATTCAGCCTCCAATTTACCCAAGTATGATAAGAGACAGCCAGAGTTTATGCATGGGATCTTATACATTTTCATCTGGAAGTGACATCTTTTCTACAAAATGGCAAGATTTAGTTATATTGTCCCATTAACAATGAAATGACTGAGCAACATAGAAAAGCATATGAATACTGAGTGAACAGATTATTCATTTTTTTCCAGAAATTTCATAGACAATTCTCATCCATATATCACTCCTGACAGATTTTGGGATCTGATATATTGAATTTTAGGGTTTTTTATTTTTACTTTAAAAAAAGGAGTTTCAGCTGGCCATGGTGGTGCATTCCTGTAATCTTAGCACTTGAGGAATGGAAGCAGGAGGACGAGGAGTTCAATGTCATCATTGTCTACAGAGTGAGCTTAGATAACCTGAGTTACATGAGACTTTGTCTCTAAAATCAAATCAAAACAAACTCACAATAGTTTTTGTTGGTGCAGGGAATAAGTTAAAACATGGAGGGACCTAAACTGTTCCCTGCTTAAGTTGATTAGTTTCTCTATTTATTTATTTTGCACCGAGTAAGAAAAAGCTTTACCGCTCAGGAAATCCTGCTGAAGAGAGGGAGGAAGGGTTGCAGGAGCCAGAAGGGTCAAGGTCATCACAAGGGAACCCATAGAAACAACTAACCTGGGCTCATAGGAGCCTGTGTGGGACCTACCTAGGCCTCTACATATGTGTGACAGTTATATAGCTCGATCTGCTTGCAGGAATCCTAACAGTGGGAGCAGGGCCTGCCGCTAATGCTTTGGCTGGCTTTTGGAAACCTATTCCTCATAACTGGGTTACCTTGCCCAGTAGGAGCTTAGTCCTACTGCAACTTAATATGCCATGCTTTGTTGACACACATGGTAGACCTGCTTCTCCATGAGCAGAAACAGAGGAGGAGTGGGGTGGATGGGAAGTAGGGGGAAGGAATTGGAGGAGAAGAGGAAGGAGAAACTGCAGTAGGGGTGTAAAATAAGTGAATCATTTTTTGAAAAGGAATGAACTCTTCTATCATTGAACTGTTCGACCAAGCCCCCAAGTTTCTATTCTATACAGTGAGAAGTTTATATTTGTTATGTCACGATTCCTGCTGATCAATAATTTGTAGGTCTTGATGAGGTATTATGAATAATTATTTAATAGTTACTTCATTTAGCTTAGTATATAACAAATTCTTAGACCTATACCCTAAAACTAATGATGTTTTCAAATTTCCTTAAGGGTTCTCCTCTCACAGTTATTGCTCCCTCACTGAAGTACTAGTCAGAGAAACTGATTTGAAGCAGAAAATATAGCACATGATGGGAAGTTCTCAATAATTTAAGAGTTCTTTGGCTTTAAATGAATAAAAGATAGCTCTATGAAAGATAAGATAAAATGCTGAATTAAATAAGGGGCTTCACTCAAAAAAGCTTTGGAATGATTACATAATTTTATTTGGAATGTCTAAAATAGTAAGAAAAGCATGGACTTTTGTCAATTTCTTTTTGACCTGGCCTACCATTCCCCTTGATGGAGGGGAAAGAAACTTGTGCTTTTAATATTTATGTACTCATCATCACTGATATACAAGACTGTAGAAATATCACAGCATTGCCTAAAGCTATATGACTCTTTAGTCTTTTGTTGACCCACCTCATTTATTATATCATTGGCATTATTGGGAGGTTACATTGTGCTTTCGTGTTTCTTTTTCCTTTTTGGAATGGATGTACACCCTAGGGCTGCTCGGGACTTAAATATTAATTGACACAATCTGGGCAGAAGGCAGTTTGTGTGCCCTTTCTCTTTTCTAGCTCCCCTTGAAATGATCTACTTTCACAGCTCCTACATGTTTCTGAAGCCCTTAGTTCTAGCCACTCCTTGATTTGAGTATGTGCAAGATACTTGCCAATTAAAATCTTTTGTTTGTTTGTTTGTTTGTTTTTTGATTGAGTTGGGTCTTGTATGTATTCCAGGCTGGTCTTGAACTTACTACCCATGCTGCATAGCCTAGGATGGCTGTGAATTTCTAATTTTCCTGCCTCTACCTCCCAATTGCTGGGGTTACAGGTGCACACTACAATGCCTGTCCTAACACAAGTCTTGATTTCACCTCCATCCCTATGACAAATGTCTTTACTTTTTCTTATTTCTCTAAATAAAACTGTTTCAGTTGGTTGTTTAGTAGAAAAGCCTGTACATTCTTGAATCCCCCTTTACTCCTTATGTAATAAAAAGCTAACCCATTAGCAAGTTCTTCAGGAAATCTTCATTCAGAGTCTTTCCAGAATCCAACAACATTTCACCACTCCACCACTACTAACATAATCCAAGTTTTCACTAAGAGGTAAGTGTTAATTTGTCCATGAATTATCCCATGCAGAGATGGAGTTGGCCTCCTGCTAATCTCCATAGAAACTGGTCCAGGCCAGCACTTAAGGCAATCAATCTTGGTCAGCCCTGAGGCTTGGATCCCAGCCTTCTAAGCTCTGCAGCTTGGATAGGGGTTGGTACTTCTCCAGCGGTAATCACTGATATGCTAAATCCTGCTGTCAGCTCCTCTCCTCTATTGTGATTGGCGTTCTGATATATTATATAAGATTCTGATATATAATAGTGTTATTATATTCAATTCCCTCATTAAACCAGAGGAGAGATTGACAAAAATAGGAATAGAATCTGGTATTGCTGAAACATAATCCTTATTTTTCCCTGTAATTCTGGAAATGGAACCTATTGCCTTAGGGCATGCCATGCAAGCATTCTGCCCCTGAGTTATACCCCTTGCTCTCTAAGTCATATCTTATAACATTCTGGCCCCTTATCATATCAGGAAAGATTCCTGGGTTTCCCCTAATGTTATTTAGCATAAAAGCCCTGTTTCACCGAACTTCCAATCCTTTTCACACCTGGCACCTGATATAAAGCTTCCTCCAAGTGTAAGGAACATGGAGAGCTCACATGGATGCTGTGAACACAGCTTCAGCAGATGTGATCACTTGGCCTTCTGAGCATCTGTCTTCACTGTACAATAGATATTCTATTATACCCAAATCAGAGCTCTTGTCTTTGTCTCCTACATTCAATTCATTGTATCCATAGTTTAATTGTTCCTATTTTGATTCAATGGAAACACTATTTGTTCATTCTAAAATGCTACCAGCCATCTCCACTATCTCTTCTCCTAAACTGTTAATTCAGTCTGCCAACAATTTCTACAAGGATCCTACTTTCAAAATATAGCCAGAATTCTACCATATTTCATTGTTCTTCAAAGCATAGTGGACTATTTACACAAAGAGCCCAAGGTAATTGTCAATATGAATTATGTCATCCCCTAGTTCACTTCTCCCCAAGGGTTTCCAATCACACTAAAATGTACTCTCACTACCCAAATGTCCATAGACTTATCTGCCCCTTGACACTATTTTCTCTTGCTTTTGTTCACTTTGCTTTAGCCACATAAGTCTGCATTCACAATCTTGAATCTGCTAAGCTTCCTGGCCTTCTAAGATAGTTTCTTCTGTCTGGAATGGCTTCCTAGCCATTACAAGACCTCTCTTCTGCCACCCATGTCTCCATTCAAATACTGCTTCCTTCTGGCTAAGTGCATATGCTAATAATTCCATCTGAAATAATACCCCTCTTTGTTCTGTATGTTTTTTGGCCTTTTTCATGTTGCTTTCCTTGCAATTATTGTCATGTGGAAGCATGTGGCTTGTGATCTGTCCCTCTAGTTGAATATGAGTGTCATGAAAGCAGGTGCCTTGCTTGTCTTATTTGTAACTCTATCATCTCTAAGGCTTAAAACAGAGCTGACATTGCTCAAAAGGTATTTCTTGAATAACTGAATAAAAGGTGTTAAAAAAAGTGTTGGAAAGACATTCCTCAAATACCAGGAAAAATTAGGAGCAAATAGTAAAACATAACTATCTATTAATCCAATAATTATTAGATTCTTAATGATTCTAATTGAATACATACATGTATGGATAAATTAAAACTGCCTTTGTGCACCACATAGAAAAACTATAGAATATCTTTATACCTATTATTTTTATTTACTAATGTGACCAATTGTTAAAAATATTTTTAATTAAAAAATGATAAGTTTGGGGCAGAGAAACTTCTATATATGAAAATGTTTTTAGGGAAAAGTAAAGAAGTACCAAATATATTGAATAGGACTTTTATATTTTTGCTGAAATAAAATGCTTATTTGAATATTAAATGACTAGTCATCATTTCCAAAGCTGTCAGAATAAACCCTGAGAGTAATTTGCCTGTGTGAGATTGGTCATACTTACCTTACAAATTTTTTGAGTTTCTAGTATTGTAGTGATATTGAGATACAAAAGTTAATTAAAATATATTTCTAATTGAATGTCACATTTTACATTAAAAGAAGTTAATATTTTTAAGATTTTTTTAGAAATAAGGCTTGAAAACAGGTTCTTTTATTTTGAGCAACAGGCTAGGTGTGCTTGTGCCTGCAATCACAGCACTTAAGCAACGGAGGCAGGAGGATCAGGAGAGCAAAGCCAGCTTTGGCTATATAGTCAGTGTGAGGCCACCTCACCTACACGAGACCCTTTCTCACAAAACACGCAAAGAAAAAAGATGATATGAGGTGAAACTCCAAAAAGACGATATGAGGTGAAACTTCATATCTGAGTATAACAGTTTTGTCTTGTCCTATGGAGGATGTCCGTTTCTCCAACCTTATGGGCCTCAGAGCACATGAGTTAAATACAGAGCAATACAACTTGAGATCTAAATCAGTAGCAGTTCAATGTCTCAAGGAACACGCACACCAACTTCTTAAATCAATCTCCCCTATTTGTAAAACATTCTAGAATAAGTTGCCTTTTCCAAATTTTAGAGCTCCATTGGTATTCTTAGTCTGGGGAAATTTTTGTGTGATTGAAATAAGGATGCAATATCTGGAACCTTGTGAGAGAAGCAGATAATCAGGTAAATTTGATACACCAGTGAAAGGTGCCAATAGGATATTTAAATGGAGACTTCTTGAGAATAAGTAAAAATTATTGTCATGAACTTCCATTGAGCTGCCTGATATTTGAAACATGAAATAGAAAAAAATCACTCATTTGAGTATTAATAGAGAAGACAACTAAGTTGCTGAAAAATAATGAGATTTCAAGATTAGTATGGATCCTATAAGGACATGTTCACTAAGAGAAGAAAGAATTTTCTAGAAGAGTAGTAGCTCACGCATGCTGGACACTATGGAGAAATCTCATAGGTTGAGGAATAGCAGCACTGAAATAAAATGGACCCAGCAGTTTTTAAATGCTAGCATGGAAGCCTCCAGCAGCAGAGAAGAATACTATGCTGTGACATAATTTCTCATGTAAACAAATCAGGACTAATTTTAGAATTGTGTTAAAGCAAGATGACACAGATTTTTGGAGGACCTGCTTCCTTCTTAAATTTGTCCTTCTTTTCCCCTCAAATGTTCTTTAGACTACCTTGAATTCTAGCATTTTAGTTCTCTGTATAAAGTTATTTATCATCTTTTGAGAATACTTCTCAGATAATCTATTTAGAACAAGAAAGACTAGATAGAAATCTTGATTTTTCTATTATGCCAACAATGTTGCTCTTTAAGCAATTTCTACAAAGGTCAAAAGGTGCGTAATTTTAGAGCCCAGAGTAGTTTTCCTTTCGGTATCTTTTTTTTATCAAAATACTGATTTATGCCTTTGATGAGATGTACAGTATGTTGAAAGAAGTAATGTCTTCCTGGGGCTTTGGAGAAGCTCTTAAAATGGTAAAGAAGATGCCAAGAGAGATTATTCACTAAAATGTGTACATACCTAGTAATTTCTTAGCTCAAATGAGTGCTCTAGAGTTGTTTAGTGAATTGATGGATTGTGTACATTTATAATGGCTAATGCCTGCTTTTTGGAACAACCAGAATTGCTGTTTTGTTTTCTTGAAGCAGACTCCATAGCCCAGTAACCGTAGGAGAAATGGGAGATGTACATGCTTTGGGGTTATTGTTATTGTTTTTCATAGGGATTTTTAAAGAATAGTTTTAGATTTACAAAAAATTGAAGTAGAGAGTTCTCATATGCTACCCATAATCAGTACTATTGTGTACTGATTATCACATTTGTTACAAATGATGATCCAACAGTGATATATCATCACCCAGAGTCCACAGTTTACATTAGGATTTGTTCTTGATATTGTCCATCCTGCTGAGCTAGACAAATGTACTCACTATTATACTAAGCTGTATAATGATGGATATCTATCTCTAGACTATCACATAGAGTAGGTTCCCTGATCTGAATCTCCTCTGCACTCCATCTATTCAACCTTCCCTCCCTACAACTACTGGAAGCCATAGTTCTTTTTATTGTCTCCATAGTTTTTTGCCTTTTCTGAAATGGCATGGGATTAGAAGCACATACTATGTAGCTTTTTCAGATACCTTTTACTTAGTAAGATGCATTCAAAGTTTTCTATGTCTTTTAAGGTTTGATAGCTATCATGGTGAACTATAATGATACCTGCTACCTAGTGACAGTTTTAATCTCAAACATTTTATTTTCCCCATGGGAAGCCAAAAATGTTTTATTCTACAATTAAAAAATTGTCAAGTGAAACAAATATAATTCCTGAATTCACTGGTTTACTGTAAGGCATGAAAAAGAAGAACAACCAAAAGATATACATGAATATACAGGAAAAGTATGTACATGAAAACCACATGCACAAAGTACTGGTAGATGAATCAAGCACCATAAAAGCATGGAAGCAATTGTCCATGCATGACCCAGGACAAGGGAACACTATGATGGATGCTAGTTGATAGCACCAGCTAAGTAAAAGAATTCTTCATTCCCACAGAGGTTCTAGTGGCCAATGCCAATCAGAACCAATACTCAGACAAGTGAGAAGTATTCAAAATGCACTGGGATTCATATTCCCAGAAAGTGTATTAACTGAGCTTCTAGATATCAATTTTGGTACCAACATTCTTGTTTGCACATTGGTACATAGTTGTCAGTGGGTTGTCAGCCAACTGTCAAGGAGACTATCAACCACTTGACTGAGTTGCAACTTGTTTCAAAAAAGAAAATTCAAAATGGAGTGCTACTGAAGAAGAGTCATATTAGTTCTGATTAAAGTACCAACTTACTTAGATTTGCTACAATCATTACAATTATAATATGGGAAAATGCACCCTATGACAATTTCTTATTTCTTTTCAGTGCTGACAAATAGCATGTGGATATACCATAGTTTATTCATTTAAGCACCAGAGGGTGTTTGATTGCATTCAAGTTTTGACAATTACAAATAAAGCTTTTATGAACATCTGTGGATAGGTTTTGTGTCCTAAGTTTTTATTCATTTGATCATTATCAATCAAGGAGTGTGACTGCTGGGTCACTCAGTAAAATTGTATCTAGTTTTGTATGAAATTACTAAACTATCTACAAAAGGCCTGTACTAATGAATGAGACGAGAGCCCATGTTGCTCCATGTCGGTTTTAGTATTTGGTGTTGCATTGTTGTCAATGACTTGTATTTTTGATTATTTAATAATATGTATAGTAGTATTTTATTTTCACTGTGTCTTTCTTTTTGTCTTTTTCTTTTTCCTCCTTTTTATGTGGTGATAAGTATAGAATTGCAACTTTTGGCTTAGCAGGCAGCTGCCCCACCACTGCGCTGTATTACTCAGCCTTCTCATTGCCATTTCTGTTGGGAATTCTATAACATATGATGTAGATAATTTTCTATTATTATTATCTGCTATCTATGTGTGTGCTTTGCTGTGATGTCTATTCATATAGTTTGCTTTATTTTTATTTTATTTTAATTTTTACTTTTTCAAGACAGGGTTTCTCATGTAACAGCACTGGCTGTCCTGGAACTCCCTCAAACTCACACCTGCCTCTGTCTCTTGAGTGCTGGGATAAAAGGCATGCAGCACCACCACATAGTCCAATTAGCTAATATTTGATACCAAGTTATTATTAATTTTTCTTGATTAATTTAATTGTTATACGAGCATGTATCAAATGCATCATTTACAAATATTTCTTCCCAGTGTATGGCTTTTCTTCTCAATTATCTTAATATAGTCTTTCTTTGAGCAGAGTTTTTCAATTTTAATGAAGTCCAACTTCCTAATGAATAATGCTATTAGTATTACGAGAGGGTTTTTTTGATAAAAGCACGCCCCTTGGTACTTTTATATATGCCTGTATATGCTATGAAGGGGCTACTGGAGGTTTATCATGAGTTAGAGGCCAGCCTGTGCTATGTAGCATGACCCTGTCTCAAAGAAAACTGGGGTAAAGGGATGTTTAACCGAGCATAAGGATGTATGAAACAGCTATATAGAAATCCACTGGTTTATAAGTTAGTTAAAATTATACTTAAAACAGACAAACAAACAAATAAAGAAAAATAAACAACTATTTCCAGTTCCTACCCTCTAAAAACTGTCTTAATTATCCTGGATGAAGTATGAACATCAGCAGTATCAAAGCTCTCCTCTCAACTCTGAAGTTAGGAAGCACAGATCTAAAGCCACAGATTCTGTACCTTTTGTCTGGTTTCAGGCAACAGCTTTCTAAGATTGAAATAGAAAATCAGTCCTGGAGAGGTGGCTTGGCTGTTAAGAGTGCATGATGTTTTTGCAGAGGACTTGAATCCAGTTCCAAGCATACACTTCAGATGGTTTACAGCCACCTATAACACCGGCTATAGGTCATCTGACAGCCTTTTCTGGTTATAACCTCTCCCCTTGACTCTTTTTCTCTCTTTGACCTCTTCCTTTTGATCCCAGCATGGTTGTCCAGCGTTCCCTCCAGATACCCACCCTTCCCTTGGTGGCATCCTTTCTTTATCAAGGTGACCTCCATCAGCCACATTGCTTTAAATGCCTTTTCTAGGTTTATAGGCTGCAAATGCATAGCTCCAGCTCTGAAGTAGCTCCTGAAAAATCAGCCTTGAATATCAAGCCATCCTCTCTACATTTTAATTTCTATGTCCTTGAAGAAAGTCACGCCAAGCCTGTTCTGAACTGAATAATGATTTCAACACTATACTCTCACTCTGTACTTCTTCCACTACACTGAGGCGTGACTCATCCCTGAAGCTTCTTTTTTGAAATCACTTATATATACAAATTAGAACCTAGTTTTCTGCATTCTACCCCCAAAACATATCTGAAATCTGCCCCTTTCACTCTGCTTTAATACTTCAGCTTTAATGAAAGCCACTACCTCATTTTGCCTGGGAGACTTCAATGGCCTCTCCATGTCACTCCTTCTTCCTCCCTACCATTCTATCTGTCCATGATTCATATCCATTCAGGATTGATACTGAGCTTCTGGAGACACAAATCATTGTTTTCAGCCCACAAAAGAATGGCCTTCCAATTGCAAACAAACAAACAAACAAACAAACAAACAAAATGTATTCATTTCCTATGGTTGCTATATCAAAGTATCACCAAATGGGTGGTTTCACTCAATGGAAATGAAATGTCTTACAGTTCTGGAGGCTGAAGTCACTGTGCCAACAGAGCTTTGTTGACTTTGGAACTTTAAGGGAGATCCTAGTCGATTCCCGTTTCTGATGGTTGCTGGCAATCTTTGGCATTCCAAGGCTTGTGGCTACATCACCCCATTTACATGACAATTCAGTCCCTATGTGTCTTCACATCATCTCCCTGCTGTCTATTTCTATCTCTTCATCTAATATTTTCTTCTTTTTATAATAAAGACATTAGTCATAATATACTAATATTTTATTTGATTACCTTTACAAATTCTCTATTTTCAAATAAGGTCACACTCTGAGATCTAAGGGTTAATATGTCATATCTTCTTGTGGAGAAACACAGCACATGACAAAACCCCAAACTTCCTATTTTGTCTTACTCAGCTTTACGATGCCTCCCTATGAACAGGTTCCACATTATCCTGCATCAAAGACATTTGAAAAAAATAAACTTATCATCTATACTAAATATGTGTAGTATATTTTTATCTTACCTTTATTTCATAAGCAATGCAATACAACAGTTATTTACATAACAATACATTGTGTGGGGTATTATAAATAATGTAGAGATTATTTGAAGTATATAAGAGGATATGCATAGCTTCTTTGCCAATATTATGCCATTTTATGTAAGGAATTTTAGTTAGCACCAGTTGATTTTGCTACCCTTTATTTACTGAAGTTCCACTATATATATAGCTCCTGTCTTCATCTCTTACATTGTTCAATCAATTGCTCCCCTCATTCTGTTCAAATGTACTGGCATTTCTGCTTTTAACGTTGAAACATAGATGTCACTTCCACACAGAGACCCACTCAGATCATCCTATTAACTCAGCCCTGGTAGTTACTCTCTATCTCATTACTGCTTCATTTTTCTAATTAGCATTTGCCACAATCTGAAGTCACCCTCTGCACATATTGTATGCCATTTATTCTGTCTCATGGCTAAGAATATGACTACACACCCAACCCCCAAGTCATGACTGTGATAGGATCAGGCCAGTGATGGCAACTGTGTTTACCTTTGCAGAAACTGTTGCTAGACTGGCTCAAGTCCAGGTCAATGGGATGGAAAAGAAAGACTGATGTTTCTGGAAAACTCTTCTTCTTAAAGCCTGCAAAGAAGAAACTGTTCTGATCCCCGTTGACACCAATATTTCAATGTGGTTTCTAGAGTTCTAGGAGTCATCTTGTGCCCATAAATTGACCTGCCAAGGAAAACAGAAACTACCAACGGTATGATGGGAGAGAGAGCAAAGATCTTGGATTTTTGAGGAGCTCTCTAACCTCAATAAAACTACACACTTCCTGATAAAGCATTGTGCTCTATAGTTTTATGCTAACTTGACACACCATATAGTCATGTGAGAGGAAGGAACCTCAACTGAGAATTATGCCTCCATGAGATCTGACTGTAGGCAGGCCTGTAGAGCATTTTCTTAATTAGTGATTAATGGAGGAGGAGCCAGCCCAGTGTGGATGGTGCCACCCCTAGGCTGGTGGTTCTATAAGAAAGCAAGCTGAGCAAGCCATCTAGAGCAAGCCAGTAAGCAGCACCCCTCTGAGGCCTCTGCATAAACTTCTGCCTCTAGGTTCCTTCATGTGGAAGCATAAGCCAAATAAACCCTTTCTTCCTCAAGTTGTTTTTGGTCATGGTTTTCATCACAACAATAGTAACCCTAACTAGGATAAGCATCAAAAATGTCCTTATGTTTTAATTCATGAATACTTGACATGGTTGTCATTTACCTTTAATATTTCCTTCTGAACATACTGTTCCACCATGGTAGCAATGAGAAACCCTGGGATGAGAACACAGGTAGCTAGCTAGGAGGCACTAAAAGAATTATTTTCTAGATATCAAATTATTTCCACTTACTAGGTATTGTTTCTGGACAGTGATCATGCTTTTTGGAAATCAGTTCTCTTCATAAAAGAACAGTTGAATTTGGGTTAGATGTGCAGCTCTGTAACTGTAACTACTCAGAATGTTGAGGATGCAGGGGATCCTGAACCACATAGTGAGACCTGTTTCAAAATAAGAAGGAAGTCAAAGACTGAAAATATGTTGGTAAAGGTTTGCCAAGTGTGCATAAAGTCCTGGGTTTTATCCTCTATAGCAGAAAGTGTCCCCCGCCCCAATGCTGCTGAGTGAATGAAAGCAGCTAGCTGTTTAATCTGTCTCCCTCTGCCTCCATTCTCTTATCTATATAATCTCTTCTTAGGCTCAGACTGACTTTTCACTCTACCTTCTCCTTTTGCTTTGTTTGTTTTTCTGTTTGTTTCGCAACATTGGAAATTGATAACCAGACCTGGTACATAGACCAACAAGAACTTTGCTACCAAGCTTTATTGCAGCTGCTTTGTTCTCCTGTTGAGCCCCATTTGGCCTCAGCTTCTTAGCGTGGCTGTATATTGTTTATCACATTTTCCTGGCTCACCTTGGCATAAATTTAGGTCAAGCAAAAATGACTGTGTATTACTCCACAAGTATATCTTGCTCCTCTGCTTCCCACTGTGTGCCTTAAAACCTCAGACCCAATGGAGGATGCACATCCCCGGATGTACCACCTCTTTTGCATTTCCCATGGCCCTGTTCACATTATTCCAGGCAGTATCTGCAAAAGCAAACATTTCTCTGTTCCATACAATTTCATAAACACCTTAAGAACTGGTCCACATCTTCCCTTTTTCCTCCATTAATGGCAAGGCTGTTTAGAGAACACCTGTTGCATGGGAGCAGCATGGCATAGTGGGTGGTTATGCTTCAGCCTTTGAAAATGAGAAAGCCAAAAGTTATACCTGCCATCTGCTTGCTGTGTCAACTACAGGCAAATCACCTAAATTCTTAGAGCCTCGATTTTTCCCCATTGGTGAAATAGAGACAACAATAGTGTATATAGTTGGGTATCATTCTGAAAGAAAAGATACTTATGGAACATTTGGCTCATAGACTAGCAGAGAGTAAGCACCCATTAGGTGATTGCTATTATTATTAACATATTTTTGAAATGAATGAATGAAAATTATGTATGGAAGGGCAAAAAGGATTAGTATTCTCACAGATAAATATGAACTGTGCCTAATACATTGTGATGGTGGCTTGAGGTCTCTCTCTCTCTCTCTTTCTCTATTACATTACTCATATAAGAATTTTCTTTGTACCTATGGTGTCATAGCAGAAACTATAGCAGTCTGAAAAGTGACTATTAATGACTTTGGTTTCTGTAAATTTGGAAAAATAACATTAAGGGCAGGACTTCTGGTTACCTATAGCTAACTAAACCAGAAAGGAATTTATTTGCAAGAACGTGGAAAGGCCAGGTTTGGGCTGTAGTTCATGGAATCTTCAGGAAAGTTCTCCCGTCTTCAGATTCACAAATGGTTGTGAACACAGATAAAGTTAAAAAAAAAGATCAAACTGCTGAGATCGCTCACCCATGGACTTTGTGTCCTAAGGCCACCCACTATCACATTAATGGGCTCTGTTTTTCCTAACACTGGCCTGCTGCAGCCTCCAGGTTTTCCATTCCTGTGTAACCACAGAGAATAATTTCTGAATGTCTGTATGTACTGTTCATTCTTTCTCATCCAGTCTAGTAAACCAGGCTTGATCACACTGGATTCCATCTGCTCTGAGGAAGAGAAAAGAATGACCTGATCCTTTAGGTTGCAGTAAGGAGTTAGGTCTTGTCTCCCACTTGCCTTGGGCTTAATCTTCCATTAGGGCTGTTGAGATGATAGGTAACTTCTCACTGTGCACTAAAAAACACTTAGAAACAAGAAATCCAGAACAGAAACAAGATTCAGAAATGGTCCCTTGGAGCTGAGGTGTAGTTCAGTGACAGAGTTCCTCTGTTCCATCCCCAGCACTGCGGTAGGATGCCTTTGAAGATTATCCCCCTGTGCAGCTGAGAGATGTCTTCTTCTGTAGATGTTTCCCACTCCAAATACATATGAAATAGCAACAAAAGAATCTTCATTATTTTTCATAGACGGAAATTTAAAGAAAATCCTCTTTCTCAGCATCATTTATCATGGCTTGTAAAGTAATTGCATGACATACTGACATTTATAAAAAGCGTGGTGAAGTGCTGGAAACAGTTTCTGTTGCCAGATACCTATTGGCAGGCTTAGAAACAGGTCCTATGGAGCCTGATGGGCAGAGGCAAACCTCCCTTTTGAAAGGAGCAGCAGATGGTAGTCTTTGCCATCCCTGACAGGGTAAAGCAGAAGGAATCCGCGGGGCTCCCTCCATCTGGGAAAGAGTCTGTCTTCTGAGGCCAAGCAATCAATGTGTTTGATTCTTTACACTTTCTGCAGTGCCCTTTCAGAAGGACAACATGTAGAAAGCTGGAAAAGTCCATCCAAAAGAACCACACCATTTCATGTTGTTTCAGAGCAGATAGGCCAATCCTGAGGACCCCCAAATGAAAGATGGCAAGATGGAACAGTAAGAACCTCCTGCAAAAGCCACTAATTGTTTCTTAGAAAAATGACGAGGTTGGTGACTGACAAACTCTGATGCTTGAAATTGTTGGTGATCTTAGACTTTATTCTCCCTCTGAATCTGATCAACTCAGTTAAGCCAGAAAATGCATTCATGACTGTTTCCATGGCTCTTTCTTGGGGACAAGTCATTTCTGCTTGAAGATTATTCCCGTTTTAAATATCCATTTCCCATTTGCTTGTTGAACATCTGCTTTCAAGACATTTAGCCAAATCCCTTTCCTTCAAGATTCTGAACTTGTCATTTATCCTTAGCCCTCGGAAGTAAATTCTGTGACTGGTCCAAGGTAAACAGGGCTTTACTCACAGAGCAAAAGAAAAGAAAACCTCATTAAAAGGTTAAAGCAAAGCTGAACAAATTTACATCCTCGAATAAAACACCAATGACTGTTTGAAGTAGTGCTTCTGTGGGGGAAACAAAACACAATTTGATAATCAACTTATTGATCATAAATAAATGATCAGATATAGCATAATATGATGCTTTTGACATCAGAAGTTGACTGGCTGGAGCTCTCAAGAGAAATTTTTCCTTAAGGTTTATGATATAGTTGCATTTTAATAGACTATCGTAGAGTGTGGTTCATTTCCTTGGTTTAAGTTTTCATCAGTATTAGTAAAATAAGTTATTCTGGGTCTGAATCTGCCTGACATTAGAAAAATTATACATGGTTCTTTGTATTGTCCTCAGTTTTCCAAAATTACAGATAATTTTTTTCTTTAAGCATTTTAACGGCAAGGTTTATAAAATGTTTCCCTTTTTGGTCCCAAAGCTCATAACAGGGCAGTATACAGCAGCAGGTGCTTATCCCCTACACATGGTTTACCTTTGCAGCTTTTCTGCTAAATGTGATCTGTTGGGTTGGCCTTACCTGTTAGTCACACCCCCACATGTCTCAAGGAATCATGGACCAAACGTTTTTGCCTTTTGTTTCTAAATCTATTACAAAGTTTTGCTCTAAATGATGTCAGTGAAGGCACTTATTAAAGTGCCACAGAGCGCTGAATCGCATTTATGCTGCTAAAAATCATTTAATGGATGAACAACTTGGAAAAAAAGAACTCTCACCACCCACGCACATCATGCTAAAACGGCAACGTTTTTGCACTTGCTTTCCTGCTTAGCCTGAGAAAGATTGCTGATGTCCATCTTTCCCTCCCTCAGCATTTCAGCTTCATCCTGGCCAGCTGCTGAATGGTTAAGCAGTATGCCGCCCTGTCTTTGTAGTTCCCAAACCATGTGTCTCTATTGCCAGCTGCACCGCACATCTTTACAGCAGTCACATGCTTGCAAAAGGATTAAAATCAGAATATTCATTTAGCCTCTTATTTTTTTGTAAAAATACAAAAACAAAATAGGGAGGGAGGGAAAGAAAACGTCCCTGTTCTATGCTGTTGTTCTCATCATAAGATGCTCCATGGAAAGGAGCCCAGCAGTGGGCAGAGGCTGTGAGTCCCCGATAAGGAGCGCTTAACATTTCCGTGGTATTCCCATTTGCTAGTGCACTGCAGTGGCCACACGCCTGATTGATATATGCCTGCAATGGCACTTTTCCATTTGACACTCTCCCTCTCTCTCTCCCTCTCTCTCT
>LOJH01000955.1:40967-53720 GCA_001685095.1 Ellobius talpinus | reverse complement strand
GGGAGCCGGGCGGGACGAAAAGCAGGCCTGCGCCCCCCATATCACTACACTGGACCATCTGACAACTCACAAAATGTCACTGGTTATTATGTCATTGTGACTATGGTCTGGGTATAAAGGGCCACTTGGCTGCACTTGCTGTTGCTAATGACGTCAAGGTTCGGTCCCCAAAAGACCAGTGGCTTTTGCACAGAGGAAGATGTGCTGTGTGGCCCTGACTCACTTCCAGTCTTAAGTAGGGACTGAGGAGTTTGGACTTGCTCTGCTTGGCAAACTGTTGCAGGTCATGTTCATCCTCAGAAGAAGGGAGGCAGACGACTCCAGAGAAAACATCCTGCCACTATCCATACACAGTAGTAGCATCAAGGGAGGGGGAGGGAGGAATGGGGAAAGAAAATGACATTATCATCACAGTATACTCATCTCCTCTCTCCCCAGCCCATAACTCGACTTTCACTCATATGAAATCCACATCAATGTCCCCCAAACATCTTAATCAAAGTTTCCTTTATTAATAATTCTCTTGTACACATTAGCTTTTGTGGGACCAGGGGTAAAGAACGTCTCCCAGACCTAAAACATGAAGATTGTCACAAGTTTGATGTTGCCCTGGGGTACACAGCAAGAACCAGGCAAACCAGGCCTGAATCACAAGACCCTGCCTCNAAAAAAAAAAAAAAACAAGCAAAAATAACTGCTGAAGCCTCTGGAAGGACTACAGAGAACAATGCATAAATCCTAAGACTTACCAGCCCCTCCCTCCCATGCCTGAGCCTGATGCTCTCACTTGAACTTCATGGTGGCTATTGAAAAAGGTGGACTGATCCTGGGACAGGATAACCCTAAAATGTTCCAAGTCACAAGACAAGACAAAGAAAGCTAGAGCCTAGGGAGACTGCATTTCTTGGGCTCCACTCCCTTTAACCTATGAGCCAACATGTATGTGCCACTGCCAAAGGAAACCTCTCCTGCCCTGGCTCCATGGCATCTACCTGTTGCTCTAGGTAGCTGGGCGATTTGTTTTTCTGCCGTCTATCCTCTCAGATCTCTCCCTGTAGACATCTTGGGTTTCATCTCTATGGTCGCAACAGACCCATCATAGAGGATAGCAGCCTCTTCAGCTGTGATACAGTCCTTATTGGAATATAAATATATGTGTGTGTGTGTGTTTTCAAATAAGGAGCCACCAATTATGAAACGTAGATGGATGTTGCATAGCTTTGCATCTCTATAAATGAAATGTCTGATGCAGGCTATTTATGAGGCAAAGAGAGTTTGTTTTGTTTGTTGTTGTTTTGGTTTCTTGTTTGCTTGCTTGTTTTTGGCTTACACTTCTGGAGTCCAAGATGAGACAGCCCAGTTGTTTAGGAGTCTGGCAAGGGTGGTATATCAGGGTGAAAGCCCACGTGTCATGGCAAATACATCTGGTGGATACAGAAAGGAGGAAGAGGAGGGAGTGAGAGTGTGTTGGAAGAGAGGGAGAGGCAAAGATAGGGAAGTTACAGTCCCTTTGGGGGGCATATTCTAAAAGACCTAAGGATCTCCACCTAATCTCACTTCTTACTGGCCTTTGGGAAACAATTGTCCAAATCAGAGTGAAAGAGCATAGAAATTTCCTTTATTCCCCTAGATTCTTGTTGGCACACAAGATTATGTTTTCTTTCTACTGTAGTGATGAAGAAACCACTGTCTTCTAGCTACCTCTCATTGGCATCTCCCTGTAAGAAAACAGAGGGTTCATTTATGAATCTAGGGAAGCAGTTCTTATTGGATCTCTGCCATCAGATAGCAGCATTTGCCAAACAGATAGCTCAGATTCCCTGTTGTCCTACCTCTTGATGACTAAATTAGTTAGGGTTTCTATTGCTGTAAAGAAACACTAGGACCGAAAGCAAGTTGGGGAGGAAAGGGCTTATTTGGCTTACACTTCCACATTACTGTTCATCATTGAAGGAATTCAAGACAGGAACTCAAGCAGGGCAGGAACCTGGAGGCAGGAACTGATGCAGAAGCCATGGAGAAGTGCTGTTTACTGGCTTGCTCCCCTTGACTTATTCAGCCTGTTTTCTTATAGAACCCAGTAACACCAACCAGCCCAGGGATGAAACCAACCACAATGGGCTGGGCCCTCCCCCATCAATTGCTAATTAAACAAATGCCCTACAGCTGGATCTTGTGAAGGCATTTTCTCAATTGAGTTTCTCTCCTTTCAGATAATTCTAGCTGTGTGCCAAATTGACTTAAGACTAGCCAGCACAGTGACCCTGAAGCTTGTCCTTTTAAGAATGTGAAGCATAGATCACTATCCAGGAAAACTGGCTACAAGTGTAAGGGAACCAGTGAATTAATCATCTGTCTTCCAAAGATGAAAGGATAATCCTGCTCAGGCCTCTCACCCTTTGTGTGCTTCAGTCTCTCATCGGAAACCAAGATCCGCTGAAAGTGTGACCAGCATAGACCCTGAGTCCCTGCACACAGGGGCCTGGACCTTCCTAACATCAATGGACAGACTAGCCAACTGACTGAATAGTTAGAGAGAATTTCTGTTGAGCCTGCTTCCCACCTTCTGTCTGAGAATTAAGTTTTCATGGTACCTGAGTAGTGATGAAGAAGTAAATGGAGGAGTTGGGCTTCGTGAAAGATTTGCAGATTGGATGCACACAGGCGCGCACTCAGTTTCCCTCCCCAAACTGCACTAACGCAACTCTAAAGGGATTCTTTCCTAAGCCCTGAGTAGAAACAGCTGTTTGTCTATGAGGGGGCATTATAAGCAACATTTTGGGAGGCAAGAATGTATGTAAATGTACATATGCTGTGGTTTGGGAATTGTTTGAATGTGTCCCTCAAAGATTTACATTTGGGAAGTTTGGCCTCCAGTGTGACAAGTACAGAAGAACCCTTACCGTAAAACCTGGTAGGAGGTGACTAGGACCCCACCCCAGAAGAAATTAACTAGCTCTCAGTTAGTTGTTTGCTGCTGCTTCTCCTCGTCCCTCTCCCCTCCTTCCACTCCTCCCTGTCCTCCTTCTGCTCCCCCTCCTCCCTGTCTTTCTTCTGCTCCCCCTCCTCCCTGTCCTCCTTCTGCTCCCCCTCCTCCCTGTCTTTCTTATGCTCCCCCTCCTTCCCCTTTCACTCCCCCTCCTCTCCATCCCCTTCCTTTTCCCTCTCCTACCTTCCCCTCTTCCTTCTGCTCTCCCTCCTCCTCCCCCTCCTCCCTCTTTTCCTTCTGCTCCCACTCTTCCTCGTGTGTTGTTCTTAGGGGAAGACTGAACCAGGGAGATGGCCCAGCAGATGAAAGCACTTCCACACCACCCTTTCCATCTGCATTTGATCCCTGGACCGCCTATGAGAAAAGCTATACACATCTCTAAGCCTCGCTCTCCTAGAGTGAGATTAGAGGCAAGGACAGGAAGACTGTCTGGATGCTCATAGGCCAGCTAACCTGGTGGGAAAAAGGAGAGTCCCTGCCTCAATAAAGGAGCACATTTAGGGAGAGGTTTTCACTGTCTTCTCTCTGTATCTGGCCACCTGGGGTCCAACATCACAAGCAAACACTGCCTCTGTAGGAGGGAGTCCCACGGTGAGGAACATGGAGTGTTACGGCATGTTGCTCAGTAGCTCGGCTTCAGTTGACAGCCCATCTAGGTGTTCCCTGTCTCCTATCCTCTGCCAGGTCACAGGCTCCTACTGGAGGTACTGACCTCAGGACTTCTGTCCCTCTGGGCAGCACAGCTGTCACCCATGTGTGTTCCCTAATGGTCCTAGCGTAGGCTTTCTTCCCTGTGCAGTTTCCCCAGTTCTATGCTAATCATCTTCACATCTCTGTGTCTGTCACAGAAGTGGACATTTTGTGCGGAATGAGGATTTCTGGGAAAAACAAAGGAGCAGACTTCTGAACTACCCTTCAGATTTTGTTGGGCGAGCCAAACTTTCAGATGAGAGGTAGCCTACTCCAGTGAGTAGCTTGTATCTCAGTCCATGCTACCTGTGGCACCCAGGAAATTTGTTCACATGATGTGAGCTTCTTTCTTCTAATCTGGGGAAATGGGGGAATGTTTTCAGGGAAAGGAAGTTCTGGAAGAGGGAAGGAAGAAAGGAGGAACGTTAACACAGGTGACTGATCCCACTGAGTGAACTAGCCAGTCCCAGTACTCCGAGCTCTTTGACCTTTGCGAGATGCCATTGTCAAACCTGCTTCTCAGCAAGAGCATCCACCTCGCCCAGAGCGCTGTCACCCTTCAGCAGATCCCTTAGCCCTGTATCTCACAAGAGACAATGAAGCTCAAAATTTGTTTATAAAAACTATGGTAACCCCAGGCTCGCTGGCAAGGCCAACGGCATTTCCAGCAAATAAAACACAAGGCTGCAGCCACCAAAGCCCTCTAGAATGAGCCTGAGAGGGCTGTCAATTCATCTGTTTCTCCGTCCCTGAACAACCTTTTGATGATGAATTTCAAAGTATTTTAATCCTTTGATGGTCTCACAGTCCTGTCCTATGAGACACTTAGAAAACATTCCCCTTGCCAGTCCAGCCCCACAACCTCATTGGAGGAGCTTGCAGCTTTTGTTTTGATATTCTCATTTTAATGGGATATGTGCATCAAATGTGATCTTTTTTGTCATGCATCTGTCTTCTTTCCTGTGTCTGTGTGGTTTGGACTGACATATGGACTCAAGTACAAGGAGTTTAGAGGGTAAGATGATGCTAAGAAAGATTACAGTAGAAGAAAACTGCCATGGGTATTTGAGTGAAAATGGCCTCATAGGTCCACAGAGAGTGTCACTCTTGGAAGGGGTGGCCTTGTCGGAGAAAGTGTGTCACTGAGAGGCAGGCTTCGAGGTTTCAGAAGCTCAAGCCAAGCCCAGGGTCTCTCTCCCTCTCTTCCCGTTGCCTACGGATCCAGATGTAGAACTCTCAGCTACTCTCCAGTATTACGTCTGCCTGCATGATGCCATGCTTGTCATCATGATGATAATGGACTAAACCTCTGAAACTCTAAGCCAGCCCCGATTAAACGTTTCCCTTTATAAGAGTTGTTGTGCTCATAGTATCTCTTTATAGCAATAGAAGCCATAACAAAGACAGCTGGGAAGAAGGGAAAGAGAAGGCATTGAATGAGCCACATACGCTCAAGCCAAATTTGCTTGTGAATAACCAAAGCTGAGACCACTTTAGAACCATGAAGCCAGTAGGAACAGTTGCCTCTAAGTTATCAATCCTGAGGGGCAAAATTACCAAAGAATCTGTTCACCACCTCTCGGTGGTCACTAGCTGAAAGAGCTGGCGGGGAAACTGGAATTCCTTTTCACATGCTTCTCATTTGCTGAAAGAAATAACTGGGCTGTGAGATCTGCCATGATGTGGGCTGCCCCTCTGTATGCTGTGAATATGTTTTATTACCATTGATTAACAAAGAAGCTGCTTTGGCCTATGTTAGGGCAGAATATAGCTAGGTGGAAAAGCCAAACTAAATACGGGGAGAAAGAAGGCAAAGTCGAGGGAGACGCCAACAAGTAGGGAAGCAAGATGTGAGGCAACAAGTCACAAGCCTTGGGGTAAAATATAGACTAGTAGAAATGGGTTAATTTAAGTTTTAAGAGCTAGTTAATAATAAGCCTGAGCTAATAGGCCAAACAGTTTGTAATTAATATTAAGCCTCAGAGTGGATATTTGGGAACTGGTGGGTGGGAAAGAAACCAACAGTTGCACTGCTACACAATGTCAAGGACAACAAGGGATGGGGCAGATAAACAATACAGCCCCCAGCTCCCATCCTCAGTCCTATGCCTAAGGTTGCAGGGTTCTACCTTGCATATATACATACAGGTATCTGTATGTTTGGAGTTCCATGTCTGCTACAGAATGGCTGTTGGTGATGTGTAGACATTCTTGTCCATTGCACCAGCTCTTTGCCCACTCATCATGGGTCATAGTTAGTGACAGAGATAGAGAGTTAGATCTTGCTAGCTGCCCAGTACAAGCTTCTGTTTTTCTCTCAAAGTTCTTCAAATAGCTACTGTAATTGTCTTGTTTTATTGAGTCCCTACTTCTCCAGGTTAAATATTTTGAGATACCTTAGTAAGTGAAATAGAGAAGCATCCCTCGATGTATATGCAATGCCTTACTGCTTGTGAACCATGATACATAAAGTTACCACTGCTCTAATTCCTCCCATATCAACCATAGGGAAGAGGAGACAATGGGCCAAGACCTCTGGCAGCTGAAAAACAAACAACAACAACAACAAACAGAAGCAAGGAAATGCACCTTCTCCCAGAGCTTTCTAGAAGGACTCAACACTGATTTAGTCCAATGTGACTATGGACTTCTGATCTCCAGAACTCTAAAATATTAAACTATATCATTTAAAACATAATTTGCATACCAGAGCTCATCTGTGAGGCTGAAGGGTTGTGATGATCTATTATAGAAACAACAAGAAAATAACATAGACCGGAGAAAATATAAACCAGTTAAAAGTCAGAACACAGCTGGTGCAGTACTCTACAGTCAGGCAGGTAGGTTTAGGATAAAGAATATTGCCATGGATCAGAAAGAGATATCACATGATAAAGGGGTCAGCTATTCAAGAGGAGATGTGACAATTCTGAAATGTAAATAGCTAGCAAGAAAACTTCAAAAGGAAATTCTCTAAATTCATAACTGATAATTTTCAGGTTTCAATTTCTACCTCTCAAGAAATACATAGTTTGAGTTTTACCTATGACTCCTAGTGCATAAACTCCCTCCACAAGACTGGTCAGAGAAACTGAAAGTATTCTTCTCCAAAGCAAGTCATAGAAATTCTAATAATGATACATACATACATACATACAGACAGACAGACACACACACACACACACCTTTTTGTCTTGGAGAGAGGACTCACTGGTTAAAAGCCTTGGCTACTTTTCTATAGACCCTGACTCATGGTAGCCCACAGCCATTCATAACAACAGTTTCAGGGAATCCAGTGACATTTTCTGGCCTCTGAAGGCACCAGGCATGCAAGTGGCACACAGAAATGTGTGAAGTCAAACCACAAATACATATAAGATAAAAAAATATTTAAAATAAAATAAAAATAAAAATGAGCACAAAGTAATTTTTAAAATGATCTCTAACCTACCCTTGTCTGAGAATAAGTCTTAAGACTTCTTCAATCCACAGGGCACTTACCTATACTCTGGAGGGAGCAAAGCTGCACAGAGACCAAGAAACGGATGACTTTTGTGGACTTCCCTACGGTCTCTCTCAGTATCATATACACAGTGAAATCTTCGTGCTGACATTCAAAGGGAAACTCGAATATGTGCAGAGATCTGAGTGGCTGGGGACAGGGAGGTCCCTGTTAGGTAGGATGTATCCAGAGCACACGGATACTTCCCCTCCATCTCTCTCCTCTTCTCCCGTGTTTCATTCTATGCACTTCTTCCTCTGTATTCTTCTGAATACTCTATAATAAACTAGCAAATGTATTTCTTTGAGTTCTGTGACCCACTCAGGACAGTTAATATAGGTCAATAATAGGGTTAGAGGTCCCTAATTTGTAGCTGGTGGGTGAGAAGTTCGCTTAAAACTGGTGTCTGAAACAGGGGCAGTCCTGCCCTCAACTGGTGGGATCTGACACTATCTCTAGGTAGAACGGTTCCAAACAGGATAGGTTCAGAGCACACAGTTTATGGAAACTCCAGCACTGGCTGTGTACTCGTTGATGGAGACAAACGTCGACACCTTCAGAGTCACAGAAGTAAGGCAGCAAAAGGGACAGGAGTCATTCTTCCCCTGACACAGTAGCTACTTCCATTAGAAAGTCCTCCAGTCATTGACTTCAGCTTCCATCTTAAGAAATTGCAGGAATATTAAACCAAAGAAGTAAAGCAAAGCAGAAGAAATAGTAAATATCAAAACAAAGGCCAACTAGCAGAAAAGTAGAAGAGAAAAATATGTGGAAACCAGAACTTCTGGCTTGAAAAGTCAGCAAGAGTGATAGCCCTCTAACCAGAAAAGCTGGGGGAAATAATGGAGACGACAGATAGATAGATCACTAGTATTAGAAACGTAAGACGTCTGCATCTCTAAATCGACAGATAGTAAAGCAATAGTAAGGATGTGGTACGTGCAACTCTACATCAATGATTTCAGCAACTTACGTGGGCCAATTCTTTGAATGTAACAAACTAATCAAGCTCACCAGAAGAAGCCAGGCCAAAGAAAGAGTGGGCACTATGTGATTTTATTTATATAAACTGCTAGAAAATGGACGCTAAGAGGAAGGGAAACCAGTGCCTGCTGCCTGGGGGCCTTAGGGGTGTGTAGGCTGGGTCAGGGAAAGGGGACGCGGTTGACTGCAAAGGGGGTAAGAGGGAAACTGGAGGAGGAAGTGAAGAATGTTTTCATTATGCGGTGATGATTTCACCACAATCAAGTGGTAAATGCATACATCAGAGCACATTAAATTGCATCCTTTAAGAATGTACAGTTTATTTTAATGTCAGTTATACCTCAACAAAACTGTGAGGTTTCCTTTCTAATTCAGGGGGTTGTTCTCTAAACTGTGACTCTGTGTTTAAAGTTTGAATCTGAGGAATGATCCAGCTTAATTAAAAGTGAAACCCACCCCCAAACAAGCTATTCATATCCTGTCATATGCATTGCTACAAAGCCTTTTATTTATTTATTTATTTTTCCTGAGAGAAGTCGGATTAGGGCAGAGATGGAGCACTAAGGGGAGAGGAGAGCATTTGGCTGGAGTCACCAAAAGTGCCAACGACACAGACCAACAGCTTCTTTTGCCCACTGTCTCCCCAAGCAATATGCAGACTACAGAGTGAAGAGTACCCATTTTCTTTGCTTCTGGTCTGAGGCATGAGGGCTGAGTCCCGCCAGCTTGCCAGCTACTCTTTCCTGGCCAGGCCACATGCTCAGCAAATTCTATTCCAAGTCACTGTATACTGAGCCTTTAAGGACATTGTTTGGTGCCTTACTATAGGCAAGTCAAAGAGCATTACTTAGCAATGGACTTCAGTGAGGAATTGGTTTGGGTGTCTAACGTTGGCAGTGAAGTGTTTGATGCACGAAGGGAATCAGGCTGTTCTAACTCATTTGCAACTGAGTGAATTTTCCTCTCCACATATTTCCCTCCAACCTAAACTTGGCTCAGGTACATCCTGCAAACCAGAACCCGGGGTGCTTACAAAACAAGGAGGTCTCATGAGCACTAGAAAACAACCTAAGGCTTGGCCCTGGAGGAGTGTTGCAATTCCTCTAGGAGCCCTGCCTCCTGCCATTACCAAGCCTCCATCCGCTGGAACCCTTGGGGTTTCCTCCCACTGCTGGGGATGCCGCCACTCTCTCAGAAATGCCACCACGGTTGCCCTTGGCAATCCTTTCTTGTGCCATGTCCTTTCTCAGGAAGATGAATGCAAGCTGTGCATAACTGAATGTCAATCCCACCCTTGGCAACCAGCAGTCTCATTAAGCAAAGACTAAAAGGACTCTGAGGGGAAATAAATTTGACTGAATCTGGAGTTCAGGGAAGAACCAAGAAAGGGGAAGAGACATCTTGGCATATGGGGGCCGCTTGCAGGCAATCCTCCTCATCCCCGAAGCCCAGGATCTTTATTTTCTGGTGTGAAGACCATTTAAACTCTATCTCTCAGTTTATTTCATCAGCAAATCCTGTGATTTGGGATTTGGAGAAGAAAGAATTGGTAAAGACAAAGGTCTCTGTACCTCTCATAGAACTTGAGTCTGTCAAGGATGACCTGGGCTTTTCTTGTCTTGACCTGCCTCTAATTCATAGTGGACCCTCAGTGTAAGTCAGCTTCTCTCACAGACTCCATTTCTCCATCTGCTGAAGAATTCTGGACTCTGGAATCTGATCTTGAAATTTCTGTGCTGACAGATTTAGTAACACTATCCTCTGATTGCTGGCTGAAACTCTGGACTATCGGGAAATCAGTCAGAATCTGGCGGAAATAAACATTGTCCATGAAGTATAGCCACACCACTTCAGTGAACATTGGTTGCGTCCTGCCTCCTGCAAGATACTTGGTACAGTCTGGCCAGAGAGCCATCCAACCTGTGCTACAGAAAGCCACAACTGCAAGGGCATCAGAGACAATAAAATAAAATTAATTCAGAAACAATTGACAAGAAAAGGTCCTGTTGGCCATGTTCCAAGAAAACTCTTTTCCATGTACCGTGATCAGGCTGCCTTTGAAATTTCAGAGTCTTAGTGGGGGGGGGGAATCCAATTTTGAATGTTTCATATGGCACTCAGTACTTTGCCCTAAATAGATTATCATAGCGTTCATCACAGCCCAACTTTATCTGGTATTAATTATTTGTAATAACAGAAGCCAAATATCATAAAACAAGACATCACTTATCCAGTGTCACGGAGGTCAGTTCATCACCTTCTTAGCTACACTGAAGAACCAACTCCAGCTTGGTTGGAATTGAGGTCTTTCTTTTGTGTGTGCGGTGGGTGTGGCTGTGCTCACCCAGGCCTGCGCCTGTGGAGGTCAGAGGTCAATGTCAGATGTCTTCCTTTATTACTCTCCATCTTAGTTTTCAAAATAGGGTACTGACTGATCCTGGGGCTGTCTGTTGCCTCTAAATTAGCTGATCAGTGAGCCCCCAGGCTCCTCCTGTCCCCTTCCTCCCCGCCAATGTTGGGGTTACAGACGGGGCTGCGCCCAGCTTTTACATGGCTTCTGCAGATAGGAACACAGCTCCCCGAAACTGTGAAACAAAGCATTTTACACACAAAGCCACTTCCCAGCCTCATGCAATGTCCTTTGTTGAGGACATCACTGCCACCTGTGTTAAGTAAACTCTGTGAGTGGCACACAAGTTAGCTGAGTGCCATCACCTTGGACAGTGTTTAGGGAGATGAGATATGGAGTGAGACCAAACTTGGCGTCTGTAGGACAGTCAGAAAGCTTGCGTAGGAGACAGATGGTTGCAGTCTTGCTCGGTCTGCCCACCTTGACTTCAGCTACAACTGCACTGGATGGCTCTAGGGGATGAGACCCATCTCGCTGCAGTGGTGCACACATGCTGTGGAACCTTTGGCGCTATGCCCAGAGCCTTCACATGACATGCAAACATAATATGAATTGTTTTTGTTTGAATATGGAACACGTCACACATTTGCACGTCACCTTTGTTCAGGAGTCAGGCCAATCTTGCCCGTGTCATCCCAACTGAGTAGACGATGCAGTCGCAGACAAACACTCCAGGATCCCTGTCTCAGGGAAGCAGCGTGGCTCTGGAGGTCCCAGCAGAGTCCACAGTAGCAGCGTCCACCTTTGCATCAACCTCTCCTGTTTTCCTGTCTTGATGTCCACCACTCCTGCCCCATAAGATTACCTTCTCTATAAGGAGTCAGAGCCAAAGACTGCTCCTTGTCCTCGTCTGTGCCTCCGCTGTAGCAGGAACTTCTGTGCAGAAGCCCTACCTCATGACTTGAGTCTGTCCACTCGTTCTCCTCCTGAGCTTTGCCTGCATCAAGTGTCCATGGTGAGAACGAGGAAATGAATGAGAAGAAACTGGGGACCATATCTGAATAGAGAAGTGGGAGCCAAAGCTTGGTACTGGGAGATGAACAGGAAGCTGGAAGATGGCAGTGTGGAAGAGCAAAGCCGGTTCTCGTGACCAGAGCAATAGAGATAGATCTGGACTCAACAAACTGAAGATGACTGTGACCTCAAATACAGACATTCCACTGTGCAGCATCTGACAGTGGAGCCAAAATACACTGATGATCTCCTTTAGGCCACAATAACCCTAATGCTGTAGAATCTGTCTAGGAGATCTGGAAGCTAGGCCAAGGCCAATTCTCTTGAGACAGAGAACCAGGTAAGCAAAGCAATCAAAGAGTGCAGCAGGGCAGCCCTGTCTGTAAATGATAGCTGTACAGATAGCCAAGGATTAGGAAGGCAGAGCCGATTAGAAAGGCACAAAGATGAAAGATCGGAGGCAGCAGCAGATGCGATAGCTTTGATGCTGGGAATTCCATGGGCAACATCACTCTTTGGATAACATTCAACAACCAATTGAAATCTATCTTTGTGTCTGTGGACAGGCCCTTCCCAGTGCCACTCTGCTAAGAAGACTTTCTCCATTAATAATAGGTTTCACTACTATAAGAATGGACCTCCTAATCCATATTTTTAAAACAAGGAGGAGAGCTGTGGCTACCAGATGACTCGAAACTTCCATGTTCCCAAAGAATTGTTCTTGACTTGCTTGTCAAACTCCACATTCTGTTTTCTCTTCTACCAAGATCGCTTAGCTTCTATCTACTTTTTGTAGGTGGAGGCTGCTTGTTTGTTCTTGACTGCCCAGACCCAAAATAATTACATAGAAATTATATTATTTGCAATACTGTCTGGCCAATAGCTTAAGTGTATTTGTAGCTAGCTCTTACATCTTAAATTAACCCATTTCTATTATTCTGTGTATTACCATGAGGCTCAGGTTTACTGGCAAGATTCCGGCTGGCAGTTCGTATCTTTCTCCTCTGGTGGCTACATGGTGTCTCCTCTTACTCCACCTACTCTCTCTGTACATCTCTGTTTGGATTTTCCACCTGACTTTACTCTGTTAAGTCATTGGCTGAAAGCAACTTCTTTATTAACGAATGACAATTAAACATATTAACAGTATACAGAGGGGAATTCCATCACTTCCCCTTTTCTGTCTAATTAAAAAGGAAGGTTTTAACTTTAACATAGTAAAAT
>LOJH01000955.1:3770-18611 GCA_001685095.1 Ellobius talpinus | reverse complement strand
GGAAGAGCAGGCAATGCTCTTAACCTCTGAGCCATCTCTCCAGCCCCCATTGGTATAATTTTTAAACTTACATTATTTATCTAATAATTATAAAATATAAATTATCCCTGATATATGTGTGTGATGAATCACTTCCTTAGCTCTATCAACTTGTAATATCACACTACTTACACTTTTTACTTTTTAATATAAAATTTTAAATTGCCCAAAATGTTTCCTGTAGCATTCTTTATGGTTGAATTTCTGATTAATAAGTGAAATCCCTGACAGTTTTACTTGAACTGTATTTAATTTTGATCATATAAAAATACTGAAGAAACTACTCTATTTATAGGTGCTGAGCACTCTATTGGTCGGCTAAACAGATACCGTTTTTAAGTTTTAACTTTTTACATTGAGATCTGTAATATTTGAGACCAATGTGTGAAATTTTTCATATGTGATGTTTTGTCCTCATTTGGAGTACGTTCTTCAACAGCCATTTTGTTTTGTATTCAGGGTCTTACTACCTAATCCCAGCAGGCCCAGAACTCACTATGTAGATGACCTCAAACTTGGGACAATTCTCTACTTCTAGGAGCACCAGAATTGCAGCCTGACTGGCTTGGTGTCTGTTCACTGGTTGGTGCTAGGGATCAGACCCAGGACCTTGAACATGCCAGACAAGGGCAACAGTGTTTTTTTTCTGAAATGAGACTCCTTTTAAAGGTGTTCTTGAGCTGGACGGTGGTGGCACACGCCTTTAATCCCAGAACCCGGGAGGCAGAGGCAGGTGGATCTCTGTGAGTTGGAGGCCAACCTGGTCTACAGAGCAAGTTCCAGGGCAGGCTCCAAAGCTACATAGAGAAACACTGTCTTGAAAAAACAAAACAAAACAAAACAAAGCAAAAAGCTATTCTTGCTATGATTCTTCTAAGTATTTAATCAAATGTAAACTTTGCAAAGTGATAGACCTTCTCAATTTCAGCCTATTCCACATAAAGTATATACTTTTCAAATTAAAAGTGAACTTTTTATCAAAAGTGAACTTTTTTCCTACATGATGAATTAATTTGAGTTTCCGTCAATAAAAGGGTGTGTGTTTCTCCCTTGCTTTTATATGGATAAATATTAGTTTCCCTGTGTTTACAGGCTTTGCTTTTAATTATTGCAACTTGCAAGTCTTAAAAGCTAAGAAAGTTGATGAGTTTGGCTGTTCCTTTCATTGTCTAATTTGACTAAATGCTTTCAATTGATTTTAAACAAATTGCAACCAAAACAAAAGAGACTTCTTGAACACAGTTGACATTTAGTGGATTGCCAAGTAATTTAAAAAGTTCAAACATTTACAAGCTATAATTAACGATGCATAGCAAAAAAAATGGACCCTGTCAGGCTGAAATTTTTGTTTGTGGTTTAACGTCAACTTTATTACCAAAAAACATCCAGTTACTCAAATACATACAAAAATATTTGTAACCAAAAGGCTTGAATCCAATCTCCACAACCACAAAGGAAATTACTGTGTGTGTGTATGTGTGTGTGTGTGTGTGATTTAACCACTAAAACATTCTTATTTCAATAGGTAAACATGGCAGCAACTTGGAGACAATTGTGTTGGACCACAGTTAATACCAGTACATTTATAGTCTACAGATGCCATGATAGAACATAGTGTACATGTGTATATGATTCATCTGTATGTGTGAGTGCACTCGTATGTGTGTGTGTGCACATACCTGTGAAAGCCAGAGGAAAATCTCAGATGTCTTTCCTCCCATACCATTCGCCCTTTCTTCTCATTGGTCCAGATCTGGTTAAGTAGGCAACACTGAATGGCCAGAATGCACCAGAGATCACCTATGCAAATGTAGAATTGCAAGCTTTTGCCATCACACTTGGCCTTTTCCACAGGAGTTCTGAAGACCAAAGCCAGCTCACCATGCTTGTAAGATAAACACTTTCTCAACTGAGTTATCTCCCCAGCCATGGAACAGTTTTAGCACAGTGCTATGTTCTATCAGAGTTTCTCTTCATAATGTTAGCAGACGTGCTCATGATTTCATTCCCGTGTTGAGCTTTTAATTAAATTTACCATGGTATATACAGCTATATCAGATGTCTCTCCTTCAGCAAATAAACTTTGGAAGATTAACTTCAGCTTTCATAAAGTGTCAGGTGAAACAAATTCAAGCCATGAACTAGAATGAACTGGATTGACTTCCTAACTAAGGAATCAGATGACCTTAATGTAAAATTGGACTTAGTTGACTGTTCACAGACTTCTTCAATGGCTCATGGAAGATTATTTTTACTATGAGTACTAAAAATGATTGAAATTGATTTAGGAAAATGGACATCTCCATGAAAAGTCACTTCAAAGTGTGATGTGTAAACAAACTCACACAGCTGCACATGTCAAATTGTTTTCTTTGAGACAAATCCTCTTAAAATAGCCTTTAGCTTTGAAGTAGGTGCTGGTGATCCTCTGGCATATGGATCTCTTCTGCTTTTTATGTTAGTGACATCACTGAAATCCCCAGACGGATGGCAAATGTCAACAAACACTTGGTGAAAATCCTTAATATGCCTTTGTCTTCACTGCTTTCAGTTGCAGTAACAAATAACTGAGATAAACAAATTCGCGAATACGGGAGGTTGACTTTGGCTCACTTTGCAGCTTTCACCCCGTGATTGATGGGTCCAATTGCCTCAGGCTAAGGGCAAGGCAGCACATCTTGGCCAGTAGCCTGTGGTAGAGAGAAGCAATTTTCTCATTGATCCAGACCTGGTTAAGTAGGCAAAGCTGATTGGTCAGAATGCACCAGAGCTTAACCTATCCTGCAGTAGGATTGCAAGGGTTTGCCATCACACTTGGCGTTTTTCACGGGAGTTCTGAGGATCAAACCCAGCTCACCATGCTTGTAAGGCAAACACTTTACCATAACTTATAGCAAGCAAATAAATTAGAGGAGAGATTAAGTATTGGGGTCCCACTGTCCCCTTTTAGGGAAGACTTCCAGTGACCTGAAGACCCCCACTCTGTTCCGTCTCCTAAAGATTCGAAGACCCTCATCTGAGTGGCAAACTAATTATCAAACCACAGTGTGTCAGCCTTTGGGGAAACAGTCTAGATCCAAAATAGAACAATCACCAACTGTCTTGAGAAACCACGTTCTACACCTAATTTTTTACTTTTAGGTTGTTGGTTTGTTTTATTGTCATTATTTTTGATTTGAGTTTTGTTCTTTATGTAGCTTATTGCTGCTGAAATTATCACAAAACTTTTGAGTTACCAAGTAAAAATAATTATAGTAAGAAAATGTATAGTCCTCTCTAAGCACATTTCTTTTTATATAGTTAGGTTCTTGGGTCCAGCAGTTACTTCATGGTCTAACACCTCCCACGTTTCTCACTGGTGGATAATCTGAATCTTGAGGCTGGTATGCCTACCACACTCCTTAAGTGACATAAAAGTGTCATGAGTGACCAGAAAGAGAAAACACAAAGAAAGCAGTGTTAAAGAGAAAGAGTGAGCTGCGGGTGGCACATGCCTTTAATCCTAGCACTTGGGAAGCAGAGACGGGGATCTCTGAGTTCGAGGTCAGCCTGATCTACAGAGCGAATTCCAGGACAGCCAGGGCTACACAGAGAAACGCTGTCTTGAAAGGAGAGAGAGGAAGGAGTGAGCTACAACTATTTACTCAAGATGCAGGTCCTGCATGCTGTTCTTAAACATGGAGGGTTGTGTGTACCGCACTTAGAAAGAACTGGAAAGAGATTTGCATGTATTATTTTTTTGAAATATCACAGTCTCTTACAAACATGAATAGCTAGAATGTGTAGATTTAAAATATATTTCAATGATAAAATGTAAAGGGATATTACCATTGGTCCTTTTCCGAACTTAACCACATCAGAGTAGAAATCCTGCCTACACTGCATCTGCACTTTACATGTGACAACAATAGACCTGAAAGAAAAGGACACAGGGCTGCTAGCTTAGTTTTCTGTGCATGAAACACACTTCCTTCATCTATAAAAAAAGGGGGGGAGATAATAACCTTAAATCTGCTCGGGGTTTACAAGGACTGAAAGAGTCGATGCCTACAAACATAGCTGATATGTACCAGGATTACATATTACAGTAAACATCACTGCTTTGGTGGGGGGGCTGGTTACTGTAATACTTTCAACATGTTATCATTATTGAAATTGCCAGAAACCAGCATACCCTCTAACCCTCCTCTGTGATCAGTATTCTCAAAATATCCCATTTGCCACTGCCTGTGCCTTCACAGCTATGTTTCTGCAGGTAATAATTGTATTGCTACATCTTCAGCAACTTACTCTTTGGGCAGCCATGTCTCCTACTTAAATCCCAAAGAAAAAGAGAAGAAAATCTTGATGTGTTTTGTGTGAACCGTTTCTTAGTCCACATCGCATTCCCAAGTCAGTTGCATTTCTAAAGGCGCAGCCAGGCTTTCCCATCAACCCCTTTTCACCTGATCATATTAGCTTGATCCCGTAACTCTATTTCTAAGACATTTTATTAATCATTCAAATTATTAGCTTTGGACAACATAAATCTAATTCAATTTCATCTGTCAGATCTGTCAGATGGAAATCATAATAAATATTTCACACCATAGGGTCTTGAGATGGTTAAATGTTGTAGCTGGTATCTTTTCCAATCCATCATTATATAAGTAAATTATTACTGTAAAATGTTTATTTATGCATAATATTTACTATACACAACATAGCATTCAATATTAACACAACATGTCAAATATTACTGTTTATAATAATTGAAAATGTTTTGGTCTTTATTTGTCATGATGAAAATGATCTCTTGGTACTCCAATAAAGATCTCTTTTGCAATGATAGGTGTAACATGAAGGGGCCTGCTTATGGGGTTTCTGCCCTGCCCTGTTCCCACAGCCAGCAAGTCCCAAAGAAAATCACACAGAGAGTCTACATTAGGTTATAAACTGATTGGCCCATTAGCTCAAGCTTCTTATTAGCTCTTGTAGCTAACCCATTTTTCTTATCTATGTTAGCCACATGACTCGGTACCTTTCAGCCGGACAGGTTACATCTTGCTTCTCGGTGGTCTGGGCTGGAATGGGAGGAATGGGCTTCCTCCTTTCCAGCATTCTCCTGTTCTCATCAAATAGGGTTAAGGATCAATTGACAGAGTGTGTATAACATGAATGAGGCCCAACACCCACAAAAAAAAGAGAGGGAAAGGCCTCTTTCTAGGTAGGCATGTGACAGCTTCAACAGCCATAAACCTACAAGCAATTGGCTTTAAAATTCCACCTGCATGAATGAAATCCCCTTATTAAAAGTCAGCACAATTTTACTTGACTCCTAAACCCAGATCTTTTTGGTGTGTGTTACTTTGGTGCCTTAACCCCAGGTTATTCTTCAACCTCTGTGTCTGTCTACATCAATGTGTCCACCTCAGAATTCAAAGTCCTGAGCAGAAAACATCTAGTCAACTGAGCACATTGAATAAACCCAAAGCACAGCATATGAGCCCATGGGGGGTCTGGGAGTGTTTCCCGAAGACAGTCCTCCTGGTAATAAACAACTTCCATGAAACACCTCCTAAGTGTGGGTGTTTAATGACTACAGCCAAGCTCCATTGAAGTTCGTACTGTGCCTGGCACTTCATGGCATCAGCGGTCTTCTCAAGGTATACTCCTATTTAACTCTATAACAATCTGTAGCTGACACTACTTTCAAACTTACGAAGGGGAAACAGCCCAGGAATGGTATATATTAATAACCTGAGTGTCAGAGCTGGATTATAAGCCCAGAGAGGGCAGCACTGCCATGTTTTCAGCTCTAGCCCTGCCTCTCATCATGCAGAAGAGACTCAGGGCCATACATAACAGTTTCTTCTGGCCACGGCGCTATCCAAAGGGGCACTCTGGGACAGAACTCACTGCTGGGTAACTATTCCAAGGTAACAAACCCCAAGTGTTATATGAATCCTGCTCCATTTAAGAATGCTATCTGTTTCAGAATGACAGCGTATGAGCCAAGCAGCTTCCCATATGACTCCCGCTGTCCGTCACAGCCCTGCTCTTGGGTCCCACTTCTCTTGGGTAACCCCGTGTGTAAGTATGTGATGGCCTCTATTTTCTCTCTCAAAACCAAATTTCTCCTTCTCTGCATTGTTTTCAAAGCACCCCCCACAAAAAGTGAATTCCCCCTCCTCTGCTTGTGTGGACTTTGGAAGCCTCAGGATGCAGGGTGGTGTGGCAGGCTAAGCTGCCCTACACTTTATGATTGGATACTGGACAAAAGGCAGCACTTAAGCCATTTCTCCCTCACCGCACAAGCCAAAGCACTCACCCCAGATATCCTATTCACAATTGTTCCCGAAAGCCATCCTGGTTCATCTTTGCCTTTCTCTACTCTGGTTTTAAAGCTCTTTCATTGCAACTTTTCCCTCTGGAGCCTAAGGCAGAGGGACAAAGATGAAGGAGTAAGGGTCTTGTCTTTACCACGTTCTCCACAGTGCCAAATGGTCTGCCCATCTCGGATTGCCACACGTCTCCAGCCTCCAGCTGCTGTGAACAGCCCTCTTCCTGCTGCCCCTGGACCAGGTGTAACTGTTGAGTGGTTAGCTAGCACTGCCCCCTCTATGCCTTTGATCCAGTTCCCTTTCCCAAGCATTTTCACTGCAATCAGGTACTGTTCCAGGAACTGCTGCTGGACAGTACCCTTCGGCTGAGAGTCACAATCCATGATGGCTGCCAGGCTCTTCCTCAAAAAGCCTGCTGGGTGGTCAGTTCTTTAAGAGGTCAGCTCATATCTTTCCTCATCCAGAACCACAATCATGCTCTGGTGGTCACTAAACATCTCCATACACATTGCTTCATCTACAATCACTCAGGGAGAAATACATCATTCTTTCTTACAGCCTATAAGGCTGAAAGATTACTAGCTGGAGAAAAGAGAGCTTCCACGTGGAGCGCTGGATACTCTCCAGGTCTGTATGCATCACCTCAAAGTAAATCCTCCGGGACTGCTTATGGGTGCCATGAGTAGCAAGCACCTACCCTAGGATCTCAGATTTCAAAACTGTTACCCTTTCTACCGCAGGACTCAGAACATGAATTCCTAGATCCTTCAGGAGATACCATTGCTCCCTCCTTTGAGCATCCACAGAATCTGATGTCCAGGATTTCTAGCCCTTTGAGAATTTAAGATAAAAAGGGAAGATTTTTTTTTAAAAAAAAAAAAAGTCTTTCGAAATGTCCCTCTTTGTCCATTAACCCGGGACCATCAGAAAAGGATCCTCAAACCATTGCCCTCTACCAGATTCCTTATGGAAATTAGGAAAACTGAACTGAGATGGATGAGAACACTTAAATTGCACCAACATTTCTTTCTCTCCTCTCAGGAGTTGCTTCCACTTGGAGTGTACCTTCACCCAATAGATGTACAGTTTTCTTATGAAGGACTTTCACTGCTAGGTTCTTTAATGGTGAAATGTTACTAAATATCTAAATTGATATTTAGAAATATCAATTTCTAAACTCAGGAAGTCATTTAAGTAAATCATAGTGTTACTGCCCAATGACATAGATTGTACAGAACAGCTATTCAACAGTTTATTGAAATTATAAAATAATGAAATCAAAAGTATTAACTGGGATGTAATGAATATTTACCACGTCAACCACTATTTGGGGGCTTTTCTCATCCTGATGGACATAGAAAAGGACATACTACCATGGTCTCTATTTTACCCACAACTGCAGTGAGGCCAAGAGAAACTGAGAAACTCACCCCAGATAATATAAATAAAGAGGGAATAGGAATTCTGAGGGAAATGTTTATATTACAAAGTTAGGTTTTAAAAATAATTTATTAATCAGCATGTGATGGTGCATACCTTTAATCCTAGCACTCAGAAAGTAGAGACAGGCAGATCTCTGTGAGTATGAGGTCAACCTGGTCTACAAAGTGAGTTCCAGCACATAGAGAAACCCTGACTCAAAAAAAGGTCAGTTATAATCCCAATTATCTGTTCTACCAAAAGGCAATATCAACTTAAGATATGTGTTCACAGATACTATAAATAAGCAAAGCTTTAGTTTCCCAGGAATACCCAATATTTTTCAAAATTCTAAGATGGATACATATTTCTCTTATTTTACTTGCTTTTTGTTGGTTTATTCATTGAAAGACACAACTAAACCAACCTTTCTTTAAAAAGCTATTGGTCTCACCTTTCTAGAGTTTTTAAAAGGAAAAGGGTTCATCTGAATCCATTCATAGCTGCCACTGAATTCCGAAGGCTGAGCAATGTGTTGAGAGCAAATGTTTATTCAGTCGGTCCATAATTCCTGAGCCTGGAAGTCCAGAGCAGCAGATGAGGCCTTCTTGCCACCTCATAGCACAACAGAGGGCATCACACGACAAGACAGAGCAAGCATGCCAACTCTCATCTCTCTCCCTTTCTTATCAAGGCGTACTGCACATCTACCCTGCCTAAATCTGCTAACATGAACTTGGTGATTCTTGTGGTTTTAATGCAAACTGTTTGAACACTTGGTCTCCAGCTGGTGACCGTCTGGATAGATCATGGAACCTTTAGGAAGTAATATCTTGCTGGAGGAAGAAGGTCACTGAGAGCTGGCTTTGAGGATTTTGTTGTTGTCATTGTCTTTCTCTACGTCTGTCTTAGGGTTTCTATTGCCATGAAGAGATACCATGGCCACAGCAACACTTACAAAGAAAAACATTTAATTATGGTAGTGGCCTACAATTCAGAGGTCAGGTACATTGTCATCATGGTGGCACACGGTGGTTTGCAGGCAGACATGGTGCTGGAGAGGTTCTACATCTCGCAGGCAACAGGAAGTGGTCTGTCTCACTGGGCATACCTTGAGCATATATGAGACTTGAAAGCCTCCACAGTGTCACACTTCCTCCAAAAAGGCCATATCTACTCCTACAAAGCCACACCTCCTAATATCGCCACTCTGTGGGAACTCATAGAAGTGGCTCCTCTCCATCTTGACTTAGGGTTAGAGAGTTCAAACAATAAGGTCAAACAACAAGATGTTTGTTGGCTCCCATGGAAACCTGCCCCTTTCTGAATGAAGATGGAAGACAAGTGGATGGGGGGATAGAAGGGAGGTGGGGAGAGAGAACAGTAACAGAGGAAGGAGGGGAAACTGTGGTCAGTATGTAAAATAAATGAAAAAATGTAATAATAATTTTAAAAAAAGAATAAATCCCTTAAACTGTAAGTCAAAATGAACTCCTCTTTCCTTAAATTTTCTCTTGTCTGGTGTTTCATTATGGCAATAAGAAAATAACTAAGACAAGAATTAAGTTCCCAACATGAGATTTGAAGCAATATTCAAGCCACACCAGGGAATACCTTAGAAAACTACACGGGAAAGTGAAGGAAACTGAACCATGAGCCCCCTCTAAGCCACCTCTCCAAGGCCTAGCACGGGTTCTGCCTTTAGCAATAAGGAATTTCATACTTTTTGACCCAAAGTAAAAGAACCAGAACTGCTTGACTCACAGTACCAATGAGGAAAGTGCTAATCTCGACACCTCTCCAAGAATCTCCCCCAGAAAGCCTTGAGTGGGAATTCTAAACCCTCTGTGCAGAGCTGTAAATTCCCTCTGAAATGAAGAAACTTCCACCCAATCTCAGACCTCCAGACTCTGCGCTGGGGATTTCACATGATTGCCCATAGTTCTGTGGAAATAGCCAAGAAGGCCAGAGGTGAACGCAAGAGTTCTTTGCTCATTTCCTTCTCCTGGTCCACTCTGTCTGTGGTTTTCCCTGGATGATCTGAAGGAGGAGAATGAATAGAAAATCAACACTTTGAAGTGAATCCGGCTTCTACTTCACCCAGTTTGACGCCATCCTCCATTCCATTCACTTGCTCATTGCTTACTTTCTTTAGAAATAGCCCCTACTTCCCATAGCCATTTCCTCACAGGAGCGTGTGCGCATAGGCTCACAGTCACCTGTGCACATTCACAATGCAGGACATATCTAGACACAACACTTGCATCAGAAGAAAGGGAGTCAGCAGGCAAGCTTCTACAAGGCTACTTTCTTTCCCTTCTTCTTTACTGGTTCCTCTTCACCACCCGAACCACACATAGGAATGTCCAGGAACTCAGTCCTGTGCCTTATTTTTCCTCCAACTACTCCCCTTCCCATGATGTCAGCCAGATAATAAGCTCAGGGATCCCCAAATGTGCATTTCTAGCTCAGATTTTCCAACTAACTGTTACAAGTCATCAATGTTTACAGGTAGCACCTCAATGGGAACCAAGATGAAGGCTATAAGTCACACAGAGAATTCAAAACCCACTTTATCTGGGGAAGCAAAGCTCTTGCAATCAAATCTTTTTAAATGAAAGATTTTTTTAAAGGGGGAAGAAATAAAAATGTGCTTTGAAACACTTTACAAAGAAGTTTAAGGAAGCTTAAATTCACTTCGCAGAAATGAGAGGTTTTATCATGAATAAGTGTAATAAAAATAAAATCATATGTTTTGGTACTCTTCTCTATTTATTTATTTTTTTTACATTGGGGACAGGGAGCACATTCAATGTGTGGAGGGCAGAAGGCAACTCACATGACTTTGTTATCTCTTTCTACCTTGTGGGTCCCAGGGCTTGAACTCAGGTTGTCAGGTTTGGGCATCCTGCTGACAAGTTTATAATTTTTTTGAGTAAATTCAAACTTGCTTCACCTCCCAATATTCCTAACAACCCCGTATAGCAAGCAAAGGAAACATCTTTATTTCTTTATCCAGGTTAATCCTGTAAAGAAACTGAAGCCCATGAAAAGGCTCAGCAAGTGTGTGTTGCAAGATATTTGATTACACTGTGTAAAAATATGTCACTGTGTTTGGTTTAATAAAAAGCTAAATAACCAATAGCTAGGCAGGGGGTACAGCTGGGACTTATGGACAGAAAGAGTTCTGTGAGGAAGAAAGGTTGAGTCACCAGTCAGAGGCAGAGGGAGCAAGACATGCAGGAGGAGGTACAGAAAGATTGTAAGCGACAAATGTTGGGGCAGACTGTAGCAAAGCAGTGCCTCCTGGGTACAACAGGGCCACTGCACTCATAACCTCAGAGCAGCTGCATTTGTCCGCACAAGACTAGCATAAGATCAAGCCAGTCAACACTCTAACATGGAGTGGTGCCATATCTCACATCTGGGCGACAACATCAGCTGGGTCCCACCCAGATGAAGGCTTATTCATTTGTGCTTGGAGAGAAGTGTGAAAATTAGAAAATGGAAGGTAGAAAAGATAGAGACACAGGATGGAGTCAAGAGGGCAACCCAGTGAATATTGTTTCTCATGGGCTTTATATACCCCAATTAAAAGAGGAAGGGGAAGACAAAAGACTTCTTTACCACCACACAAGGAACAAACAAAGTAATCACCTTCTTGATGCCCAAAGTATCAAGTAACCACACCTAGGTCAAAACAGCCTGCTAGTAGCCACACCCTGAGTCAAACCTCTTGTCATAACATTGAGGAGCAAGAATAGGCCTGAACTTTCCAACAGTTGGTCAAGGTGAAACAAATCCACGGTTGTGGGCTTCCACAGAGTGGGAAGGGCTTTATGATGATTCCCCAGCCCAAACTGAAGAGCAATTGACAGTTGATGGTTTCTGGCAGGAAAGCCAGTTTTCTTTAAGGATGTGGGCCCAGTAGATTTGCCATGCTCCAGTAGGTAGCCCTACATCTTTAAGTTTATGAGCAGCATACATTATTGTATTATTTTCTTAAAAAATGGGGGAATGATGAAAATGTAGAGGTAGAACTAGGAAGAATTGGGGGAGAAGAGGAAGGCATGAAGATGATCAATATGCTTGGATATAGCTTTCAAATAATAAAATAAAATATTTTAAACTTCATTGTATAACCAAACCAAGTTGCAAGGAAATTTGGAAACATGGTCTTTGTTCTAACTGGCCAATCCCCACCTAGGCTGTGCACTAATTACTTAGAAAGACTGAACAGTTATATAAGAAGGCATTCATGTGGATGCCAAAGAACAACCACTGTATTATCATTCCTCAAAATTTCTCCATCATCTATATCTGTCTATTTGTTTGTTTGTCTATCTATCTATCTAATATTTTTCAGACCAAGTTTCTCACTGATCTCAGTCTTGCCACATAGACTAGTCTAGCTAGCCTGCAAATCCTGAGGATTTGCCTGTCTCTGCTTCACCAGAAACAGGATTACAAATACCCATAACCATATCTGGCTTTTAAAATGTAGATTTTGAGGATCAAACACAGATCTTCAGACCTATAAGGTAAGCACTTAACCAACTGAGTTATCTTGCTATTTCCTCAATGCATACATCTGAATACACCTTCCCCTTAGTGACTCCAAGTTCTTTGTCCCTCTACCTAATGCTTTCCCTTTGTCCTTGTATCCAGGGGATTTGTTTCTATGACCTTCCAAAATGACATGCATAGCAGTGACTGCCATCCTACAACATGCTGGCAACAATAGCTAAGGCTGAGTTGACTATGACCCACCATCCCACAGAACAAAAATTAGGAGTTTTAGCTAAGCACATGACCAACTAAAGATAAGTTCCACCCTTCTAATATAGCTTTAATACCATTGTGTCTCAGTTCTAGCAAATAGGCTGTAACCAGAACAGGTAGGTATATGTTACTTTTAGGTCTATTAAGAGAACCAAGCATGTCCTCCTCTGGTTGATTCCCTTTCTTGATATCTCAGTGTGGTAAGGGCTGGAGAACTGCCTTGGTTTGAGAGGTGAAAGCCAGAGACTACATATGAAAGTCTGTGTGGCTCCAAACCTCTTGCATCTGCACAACACCATGGTACTTTCTAGTGGACTTTGAACACTTTAATACAGCAGCTTAGCTATACCTTAACTGAATATAGTAGCCTTTATATTGAGGGTAACTGTTGAATAGAGACTGCACATTATATCATTCAATAATAGTAGAAAGGAAGAAATAGACACAGATGGGCTTTGCAACTTGAGCAAGGCCACAGAGCTAGTAAGTAAAGGAGTTAGACTATGTCAAATGATTTAGAGATTTAAACTCTTAATGACTTCCTGTCTCACTGTTTCCACAGCCAAAATAGCCATATCATATTTAAGCTTGCAAAAAGTCTTCACAAACTCTGAGTTGTAGAATGTTTAACAACCACTTATAGAATGTGTGCTTGGTTGGTTTTGCATTAGAAAGATTGTTTTGTGGGGTTCAAGTTCCTAACTACAGCATGATGCAATTGCTTGTCTTGACCAGCAGCACTGTTTCATACAGAACACTCCCCTAGTTGCCTAATAACTGACAAGCTTCTCATCCAAGAATGCCATAGATGCAAGCTCTTACTGTCTATGTTTCTACCCATCCTAAAACACACCCGGCAGAGTCTCCATGCAGCAACTGGGGAACTATGTAACCTGTTGTAGTCATCTGTATTTATTTACACAGCTGCACTTTCCCTTGTTCAAGCAGAAAACTGGCCCAGAAACCAGAGATGGAAATAAAATTAGGGGGCTTTTTGATGACTGCTGTGTGGGATCCTGTAGCCTGGCTCTCAGCAGGGATGTGGGGTCCAGGGACTTTCAAAGTCTTCCTTTGTGTTAAGGGTACTGGTACAAAATGAATAGGGCTAAGGGCTTGGGTCTGTGGAGAGGTTATTATAAAGTACCGATGTCCTGTGGTGAGGGTTGAATGTGTTCTCGCCCTTGGGGCTCTTATCTGGAGCACTAAGATAGGATGAGGAGAGAGCAGTTTGCCTGAACTGTTTGAGGGTTGCCTTTAGCCTTCCTCTGGGAAAACCTAGCTACAAACACAAATCAAGAGGAAGCTGGAGAATTATTTTGTTAAGGGTCGCCAAACAGCCAGGCTTTCTCTTTTCCATGGAGCCAACTTTCTTTCCAATTAAGTTCCACGGACCTCCCCAAATACAACACAGATGTGATGGTGAGCGTTAGCAGGCTCTTCAGTGGGGAGCACTTGTACTCAGTGGTCGTTAGAGAGTGATTTTTGAAACTGAAAATTTTAAAACCATACAAAGCACATAGAGAAAGACCATAAAAAATGTGATGTAATTCTCCAAAAAGTTATGCAATAAAGCGTGATTCTTTTCTCATCCATAAAATCAAGATGAACCCATTCTTCTCGTTCAACCCCATGCAAATACACAGTTAAGATCAATTCAAAAATAAGTACTGTTTTGCCTCAGAACATAAATGACGGGACAATATCTAAGTTTCAGGACTCCACAGTGAGTTCTGTGGAGTCCTGTGGCTCGGAATAAGGTACAGAGGTAAAGAGGACTGACCACTCAGATGGATAAGGGAGTGAGGAGGAACTACAGAAGCACTGGTCAGTTTGAGTGCAGCCAAATTCCACAGTGCAGTGAGGAGTGAGGTGGGTGGACATCTTCCTGTTTCTCCCCCCTCAGATCTCTGGTTACAGGTGTTTATGCGAAAGTTCCCCTTATTTTGGTTCTGGAATCTAAACTATAATCTTCAAGATTGCAAATCAAATGCTCTTCACCAGTGAGCCATCTCTCCAGTTTATATGTATACATTACAAAAAGAAAAAAGCAAGAATAGCAAAGACAGTTGTGAAGAACTCTAATAAAGCTATAATAATTAAAACTGTATTAGTATTCACACAGTGAATATGCAAACAGACCAGTGGGTTGGTGTGGGAGAATTATCTGTATTCTGTCAATCATGTATTTTAATAAAACACTGATTGGTCAGGCAGGAAGTATAGTTGGGTCAACCAGACAGGAAGTAGAGGCGGGGCAATGAGAACAGGAGAAGGCTGG